>CAWUFW010020704.1:0-143212 GCA_963921515.1 Calotriton arnoldi | reverse complement strand
AATGTGATTTATACCTCTGCTATGGTTCTTCCTACTATGAGGTTATGTGCTACTGTGAGTATGTGGTGCTAGGAAATGTGATGCATTTACTATGGTTTACGCACCCTGTTTCATACCTCTAAAATGTGGTTTCTATGCTTGTGAGGTTATTACTTTCTAATGGTTTAGGTTGTGAGCTATTTTCCCCTGAGATTATTTCCTAATGTGATTTATACTTAGGATGTTATTGTCTAATGCGTTTAGACTGGAGAGATAACTGCATAATGGGTTTATGGTGGTGAGGTGGGCGCATAAGGTTTTGCGCCTAAGGTGATGCTGTGCATAATGTGGTTTATGTTACAGGCTGATGCTAAGTACAGTGGTTGCCAGTGATTACTGGTTGTACGTTTCTGGTATGTCCTACATTTATTATGTGTTCTACATTAATTACCTTTTACTAAGTGATGGTCCTGACAGTGGTCCCCGTGGCCCTGTCATGTGTAAATAATCCCCTGTAAATATTGTCCCATGCCAGTTGGCACAGTGTATTGTATGTGCGTACTATTCTAATGTGTTATGATAATACAAAGGCTATTTTTATATATAACCTTGTGTGGAGTTCCTTTTGTAGTGTGCCTTGGGTGTTGTGCTGTGTGTGTGTTGCGCAAACGCTTTACACATTGCCTCCGGGATAAGCCTGACTGCTCGTGCCAAGCTACCAAGGGGGTGAGCAGGGGTTATCTTGGGTGTGTAACTCTCTTGCCCTGACTAGAGTGGTGGTTTCTGCTTGGTTTTGGCGCAAGCCTTAGCCAACCAGAAATCCCATTTCTAACACTCACGTTCCTGTATCTGGAGTGAGGAGACAGTGGTATCCTGTATGCAGCCTTTCCTGTGTGCCTGAACTGGCGTCTGGAAAGCTAAGACTGGAATACTGAGTCTGAATGATGCAGTAGAATGTTGGTGTGTGGTCTACAGTGGTAGCTCGGAGGTAGGCAGAGTAAGAGGGAAAATGGAGCCCTACCTGGTAGTCACACCCTAGTTGTTGTCACGTTTCTTTGTTTGGCATGAGGTGTGTTGAGCCTTAAGTCTTGGCCTGTCACAAATATTCTACAAATGCCATTTGTTGTCATGGAGTGTCTTCGTGGGTACTGGAGAGTTCAAGAGGTTGGTGTTGAGTGAATGTGAAAGCCAGACATGTTGGAGATGGAGTGATTGTGAGTGATCATTCCTGTTCTTTATATTCAATGTAATAGCTGTTTTTTGTTTGGGTTGTAATGAAAAGAGGTGTGTTTGTATTCTGTGCTCCCCTTCTCTGTATGTCTGAGCCGGTCTCTGGAATGTGTGTTGTATCCTGTGTGCTCCCATTCCCTGTAGGACTGAGCCGGTGTCTGGAATGTGTGTTTGTATCCTGTGCTCCCATTCCTTGTATGTCTGAGCCACTGTCTGGAATCTGTGCTGTATCCTGTGCTCCCATTCCCTGTATGTCTGAGCCGGTGTCTGGAATGTGTGTCATATCCTGTGCCCCCATTCCCTGTATGTCTGAGCTGGTGTCTGGAATGTGTGTTGTATCCTGTATGTTCCCATTGCCTGTATGTCTGAGCTTGTGCCTGGAATGTGTGTTGTATCCTGTGTGTTCCCATTGCCTGTGTGTCTCAGCCGGTATACAGAATGTGTGCAGTATCCTGTGCTCTCATTCCCTGTATGTCTGAGCTGGTGTCTTGAATTTGTTTTGTATCTTGTGCTTCCATTCCCTCTATGCCGGAGCTGGTGTCTGGAATGTGTGCCATATCAATGCTTAATTTGTAAAAAAAAAAAAAAAGTACCAGGGCTCTAGTCAGGAGGCCTCTGCAGCTTGCATCCCGTTCCCACTGCCAGCATTGTCAATGACAGTACCTACACAACTACTAACCAGCAAACTGCTACAGGTGTGACAAGTGAGCCCATTCTAGGCCCTCAAAGCTATAAAAATAGTTTGGTCGGCAGGTATTAGTTGTTTTTAATGCATATTGAATTAATAAACAATTGCTGTTCTGCTCATCTCAAAATTATGCAAACAGTGCCAACAAAGTGGCAACGGTCATAAGTGCTAATGTCCATAGTTAAGTGCTGGTGCTGACAATTAACTGCAGGTGCCAAACACCAGAAACAACTGGCTCAAATTTAGCACTTTGTAATATCCTGTGCTCCCATTCCTTGTATATCTGAGCTGGTGTCTCGAATGTGTGTCATATCCTGTGCTCCCATTCCCTGTATGTCTGAGCTGGTGTCTGGAATGTGTGTTGTATCCTGTGTGTTCCCATTGCCTGTATGTCTGAGCTTGTGCCTGGAATGTGTGTTATATCCTGTGCTCCTATTGCCTGTGTGTCTCAGCCGGTGTACAGAATGTGTGCAGTATCCTGTGCTCTCATTCCCTGTATGTCTGAGCTGGTGTCTGGAATGTGTGTCATATCCTGTGCTCCCATTACCTCAATGTCTGAGCTTGTGTATGGAGAGTGTGTCGCATCCTGTGCTCCCATTCCCTGTATGTCTGAGCTGGTGTCTGATATGTGTGTTGTATCCTGTGCTCCCATTGCCTGTATGTCTGAGTTGGTGTCTGGAATGTGTGTCGTATCCCATGTGCTACCATTCCCAGTATGTCTGAGCTGGTGTCTGGAATGTGTGTCGTATCCTGTGCTCCCATTCCCTGTACGTCTGAGATGGTGTCTGGAATGTGTGTCGTATCCCGTGTGCTCCCATTCCCTGTATGCCTGAGCTGGTATCTGGAATGTGTGTTGTATCCTGTGCTCCCATTCCATCTATGTCTGAGCTGGTGTCTGGAATGTGTGTCGTATCCTGTGCTCCCATTCCCTGTATGTCTGAGCCGGTGCCTGGAATGTGTGTCGTATCCTGTATGCTCCCATTCCCTGTATGAATGAGCCAGGGTTTGGAATGTGTGTTGTATCCTGTGCTCCCATTTCCTGTATATCTGAGCTTGTGTCTGGAATGTGTGCCGTATCCTGTGCTCCCATTTCCTGTATGTCTGAGCTGGTGTCTGGAATGTGTGTTGTATCCTGTGCTTCCATTCCCTCTATGCCGGAGCTGGTGTCTGGAATGTGTGTCATATCAGTGCTTAATTTATGAAAAATAAAATACAAAAAATAAGTGCCAGGGCTCTAGTCAGGACGCCTCTGCACCTTGCACCACCCGTTGCCAATGACAGTACCTACATAACTACTAACCAGCACACTGCTAAAGGTGTGACAAGTGAGCTTATTCCAGGCCCTCAAAGCTATAAAAATAGTTTGGTCGGCAGGTGTTAGTTGTTTTTAATGTATACTTAATTAATAAACAATTGCTGTTCTGCTTATCTCAAAATTATACAAACAGCGCCAACAAAGTGGCAGCTGTCAGAAGTGCTAGTGTCAACAATTAAGTGCTGGTGCTGAGCACCAGAAACCATTGGCTCAAATTTAGCACTTTGTAATATCCTGTGCTCCCATTCCTTGTATGTCTGAGCTGGTGTCTGGAATGTGTGTCATATTCTGTGCTACCATTCCCTGTATGTCTGAGCTGGTGTCTGGAATGTGTGCTGTATCCTATGGGCTTCCATTCCCTGTATGTCTGAGCTGGTGTCTGGAATGTGTGTTGTATCCTGTGTATTCCCATTCCCTATATGTCTGAGCTGGTGTCTGGAATGTGCATTGTATCCCGTGTGGTTCCATTCCCTTTATGTCTGAGCTTGTGTCTGGAATGTGCGTCATATCCTGTGTGCTCCCATTCCCTCTATGTCTGAGCCGGTGTCTGGAACGAGCGCTATATACTGTGTGCTCCCATTTCCTGTATGTCTGAGCTGCTGTCTGGAATGTGTTGTATCCTGTGCTCCCATTACCTCTATGTCTGAGCTGGTGTCTTGAATGTGTCATATCCTGTGCTCCCATTCCCTGTATGTCTGAGCTGGTGTCTAGAAAGGGTGTCATATTCTGTGTGCTTCCATTACCTGCATGTCTGAGCCGGTGTCTGGAATGTGTGTCGTATCCTGTGTGCTCCCATTTCCTGTATGTCTGAGCTACTGTCTGGAATGTGTTGTATCCTGTGCTCCCATTACCTCTATGTCTGAGCCGGTGTCTTGAATGTGTGTCGTATTCCGTGTGCTCCCATTCCCTGTATGTCTGAGCTGGTGTCTGGAATGGGTGTCATATTCGGTGTGCTTCCATTACTTGCATGTCTGAGCCGGTGTCTGGATTGTGTCATATCCTGTGTGCTCCCATTCCCTGTATATCTGAGCTGGTGTCTGGAATGTGTGTTGTATTCTGTGCTCCTATTGCCTGTGTGTCTCAGCCGGTGTATACAATTTGTGCTGTATCCTATTCTCCCATTCCCTGTCTGTCTGAACTGGTGTCTGGAATGCGGAGAGTGAAGAATGTAATAGAATGTTGGTGTGTGGTTGTAAGGAAATGAGGTTTATTACATGGTATGGTTGTGCGACCTCACCATGTAATACACTTACCAACCCCTTTAGGACCAGTAGGTTCCGTTTCTTAAATGTTAGCTCAAGCCTTGGCAGCTGTGGCTCTGAGCAGCAAGGCTCTGAGCAGCTGTGGCTCTGAGCAGCAAGGCTTACACAAAGGAACACGTGTAAAGCATTTAAAAAAGCACCAAAACAACTGAAGAAATAATTGAGACTCTCAAGAAATCTGACACCAATTTATAAACATAAAGCATATTTTTTATGTTTTTAGACACCACAATGAAAAAGATCCACCACAGGGTTTCAGAGATCTGGAATTTACGAGGTATAGTGAATCAGAACATTTCATTCGAACGCAAACAAGCATTGGCAAATTTAACAAATGTCACTTAGAAACTTTCACCAAAAAGTTGGACTAGTTGTAACGCGGTGGGTTAGAGTTACTTTGTGCGACCAACTCCAGTGGGGAGCCAGTCAGGAGGACCAGCAAGACCCTCAGAAACAGTTACCTCCACAGATGAAACGATCTCCAGACAGTTCAGGCACTTTACCCTCATTGCAATAGATCACTATGAAAGTGGCCCTGATGCTGAGGATACAAGATGCTGAAGATGCTCAACGCAGTCTCCTCCGGCTGCTTCCACACCCTCCGCATGATCTGGAAGATCTTCAGATGGCTCCCAGTCAACACCAGGAAAACTGTCCCTCAAGCCCTAGTCATCAGCTGGCTAGACTACGGCAATGCACTCTATGCAGGAATCACCACCCAACTCCTGACGATACAGAACTCAGCGGCCAGACTCATCCTCAACCTCCCCAAATGGACCAACATCACCCCACCTCAGGAACCTCCACTGGCTCCCCACCCAGAAAAGATGCTAATTTAAAATGATGATACACGCCTACACAACTGTGGAAGCAAAAGACACACAGATGATGGACGGAATGCAGAGCAAATCAAACATTCTCCCCAGTCAATTGATATGGGTTAAATCCATTGTTCTTTTGCTCACCATGCCACCCCAGTTTAGACCCAGCCATATGCAAATCAGTCTTGACCCTGTGCCTCATGGGAACAGTCCAGACCAAACTGCCAAGCCAGGTCCTCCCTGGACCACAAACAAGCATCCCGGGACCGGTTTCGGGAATCACCCCTCATCAGTCAGGCTAGCTTTTTTTAATAATTCTTTTTATTAAACAAGTTAAAATAACACTGCACAAATCACATTTCTCAATGAAGGCGAATACATCATTTGTTCGTGAGGGTCACTCCAAGCAAACATTTAGCAGTCCATTTAATCAGCGTGTCCTTTTAGTTCTGCATTATCAGGGGAAGAGGGTGGGGAGGGCATTACCGGCGTTTCACAAATGTTCCCTCTATATACATTCCACTTTTCCCATATTTGTATCCATTTTTTCGGGCATCCTCTTGATATATACACTGTTTTTTCCCTGAACATGCACCAGTGCATGTCCTTCTCCCATTCACCCAGTGTTTGGTGGCTCCCTTGAACCCCCACAGACTAGCAATATTTCTCTTGGCAACCACTTGGCCCAATGTTGCCCATATTCTCTCCTTGGTACCTAGATCCATGGGTTCCCAAATATTTAGCAAGCAACATTTGGCTCCAAGGATCAGCTTCTGCCCCAAAGTTTCTTCCATGATACAGAGTATGTCCGACCAGTATTTGTTAACATAGATGCACTCCCATAAAACGTGGAGGAATGTACCCTCTTTCCCACATCCACGCCTACAATCAGGGTCCTCCCTGTAGCCCATTTTAACTAGCGTGGGTCCCGAGTAATATATCCTATATAATATCTTTAATTGTACCAATTTGAGTTTAGACAAGATCGCGATTTCCCTAGGTGAGACCAACGCCTCTGCCCAATCTTCTTCCAATTCCACTAGATCTATCTCCCACCTCTGACGGAGCCTAGCCAGGGGTTCGGGTGCATGGTTAATCAGTTTGCGATATGTCAACGATATTGCTTTTTGGGGCATAAATTCATCCAGTAGTCTATCCTCCAACGGCGAGGCCTCCGGAAGTGCCTTGTCCGCCGATATATTCGACTCAAGGGCGTGTCGCACCTGCAGGTATCTAAATCTTTTCCGAGTCAGCCAACTCGTATTCTAGCTGCAATTGCGAAAACGTCACTAAGCCCCCCTTCCACAAGTCCCCCACCCGAGATAATCCTATGGTATCCCAATTGTTGAATCCCTTTGAGTTCCGTAGGTTACCCAGCCGTTCCGAGTCCCACAGTGGGGTGGCCCTAGTGAGTTCTCCCGCCCATCCCAGACTTCTATTAGTGGTATGCCATTCCTGGACCGAGTGTGATGTGGGGCCCGTTAATTGCCATTTACCGGGCTTGGAGTACAGGGCCCGAGTGTAGGATCCTCCCGGCAGAAGCCACCTGTCCATTTTATACCCCGTATCATTTTGATGCCAGAATATGCCTTGATTGACAGCTGTTAGGTGGGCAGCCCAGTAATACTTCTTGATATCTGGGAGTCCTATCCCACCATCATACCATCCCCTCACCAATTTTGAGAATGCTATTCAAGGTACGTCATCCATCCAGAGCAATGCCCTTTGTGCGCTCTCAATGGCCGAGAAATATGATGCGGGGACAGGATTGGGTGAGTTGTGCAAGACATATAATAGGCTGGGCAAGGCCATCATCTTGAATAGTGCTGCTCTGCCTAGGAGCGATAGCGGGAGAGCTTTCCAATGGTCTACGTCACTGCGCAGCCTTTGCAACGGTGGTAGGAGATTATTCTCCTTGTATAGCTTGGAATCTTTGGTAATATATATCCCGAGGTATCTAAATCTTTCCGTGGCCACTGTCACTTCGCAGTCCCTGGGAAAGGTCGGAACCCTTCCACTCAAAACAAATATCAGTGACTTGCCCCAATTAATAGTGTATCCCGAATACTTTCCGAAATTCATGAAGATATTGAGGAACCTGCGGAATGAGGCCCCAGGTGACGCTAAATATAGTACTATATCATCGGCATAGAGGGAAATGCGATCTTCCCACTCCTCCTACCATCTCAAGCCCCTGACGATTGGGTCTCTGGGGAACCATACCACAAGGGGCTCAAGCGTGAGCGCAAAAAGCAATGGGGACAGGGGAAAGCCCTTTCTTGTCCCCCACCGCAGGGTGAAAGTGTCCAATTTTTTATTATTGATTACAACTACTTGCGCCTGTGGGTCGGAATGTAGGAGTTTTATCCAGCCAATGAAGGTGGGTCCAAACCTCAAATTTTCTACCACTGCAAAAAGGTAGGACCATTCAATTGTATCAAATGCCATGGTGGCGTCCAGGGACACCACCACTGCATCCTCTCGTAGTGTATCGACACGTCCCAGTACTTCATGAAGTCGTCTGAGGTTAAGCGATGCATTTCTAGAAGGCATGAAGCCCGATTTGTCCGGATGGACCAGTTTTGATATTACCCCCACCAATCTGGAGGCCAACAGCTTTGCCAATATTTTAGCTTCTGCATTCAGTAAAGAGATGGGTCTACATGAGGAGCACTTGTTTTTGGGCTTACCGTCTTTGTGTATTACTACTAGCGTAGCCGTTCGTTGGTCAGGGGGAAGTAGGCCCGTCTCTCGACTTTCGATGTACATGGCCATGAGATAGGGGGCAATGGCGTCAGGTTTTAGTCTATAAAGCTCTAGCGGGAGACCATTGGGGCTCATCGCCTTCCCAGTTTGCAAACTTCTTATAGCTTGTGTCACCTCTTCTTCAGTGAGGTCACTTTCCAACATTGCTCGGTCCTCTTCCGATAGGGATGGCAGCCTAATGTCGGATAACAGGGCCACCGAGTCTTCCTTAGGAAGAGCTGAGTGTGAGTCATTTACTTGCCGGTAATAGTTAGCAAACTCATTTGTTATTTCCTGGGTGTCAGTGAGTTTGTCCCCCTTCTCTGTTATTAGTTCTGTAACTAGTCGATTTGCGTAGTCTCTTTTGTCCAGCCATGCCAATAGTTTCCTGCTCTGTCGCCCATTTCATATATTCTACCAAGTTTGTCACTACTTAGTGCTTTTGCCATATCCATTTTAACCCTTTTGTATTCATCTCTTTTTAGTTTGAGCAAGTGATCCACGTTCTGTGTACCAGTCCCCCGCTGCCCCCCTCCATTTGCAGAATTTCCTCTTCTAACCTCACCAGATCTGCATTTTTTTCTTTCCTAGCGCCAGCTATCAGCGAAATCGCCTGCCCACTAATCACTGTCTAGAATGCCTCCCAAAGTGTTTTAGCAGATCCCACCGACCCCTCATTGTACTGAAAGTAATACTCTATTGCTTTTGTCAATTTTGCTTTGATTATGGGGTTGCGGAGATGCCAGGGATTTATTGGAGCTATCCTTCCCACCTGGCCTTCCCCGACACCCATCTGTGCCCAACTCGGGGAGTGATCAGATATACCCCGAGCTAAGAGGATGTAATCGATGTGGGAGAGGCTATTATGGGCCCCGGAATGAAATGAGAACTGAGTCTCCAAAGGGTGATGGATCCTCCAGGCATCCATCAGCCCAATTGCCTCAAGGAAAGTGAGGAGGACCGTCTGTGAAGACCGTAAGTCTCGAGGGGGATAGCGGTCTAGACAACCCAATGCCACGGAGTTAACATCTCCTCCCATTAACAGTCGTCCCTCGGGGGAATTGTAATACCAGATTACCCAGATCTCTGAACGTGGGTGCCTGCATTCCTGGGGGTACATATACAGATACTAGAGTGAGAGGGACCCCCTCCCAGTGTCCCGCCACCACCACTTATCGTCCCAGCTTGTCAGACCAAGTATGGGCAACCGCCATAGGGAAGGATCGTCTGGTCATAATGCCCACTCCCTGGACCCAGAAGTAAATCCGGAGTGAGCACCAAGGCTATAGCCCCACCTGGTCAATGCCTTACAGGTATTTCCAACTAGATGTGTCTCCTGGGGCAGAACCCCTTCAGGGCATGCCTCTTAATAAATTGCAACACTATACCCCTTTTTATCTTGTCCCCCAATCCATTCACGTTCCAGGACAGGAGTTTAAATCGTTTATCACTTGATGATCCCATGCCACAGCGTATGATACTTATTATTTACACCCTTCACAAGCCTTGTGATGTGTTGTGCAATGCTGTCTACTAACTTACCAAATACAGTGATCAACCCCCAACAACCCCCTCCCTGCTCCCCGCACTCTCGGTGCAGAACTGCCCATGTCCCCAACTGTGCAGAGTGCCTGTCGCCCTAACATTAAACCAAGTAGAAATTGGGGGGTGGAACATGTTCCCCAGTGCCCTCCGCCCACACATTGTGAATACCTCACCAATCAATCCTGGACATCGCTTAGTATTAGTGCAGTCACTTAAATTTCCCATCTTCAGAGTCCAGCAATGGCGCCACCAGCGATGTCCTCCGATCACCATGTCAGTCTCCAGCGTTTTCCTCCCTGCCCGGCCTCATCGATTGTCCATTAGGAGACGTGTGTCTTGTGGAGGGATACTCTTTACCTCTGCGGGGGTTGTGGTCCCTTGCAGGCCTCCAACCGTCCAGCCACTCCAGTGCCACCTCCGGTCTTTCAAATAACCAAGTTTTTCCCTCCGCCTCGACATGGAGTTTTGCAGGAAACAGCATGGAGTAGCGTAAACCTTTCTCCCCAAGTTGTTTCTTGGCATTTAAAAAGGATCTCCTCTGGCGCTGCACATTTATTGTGAAATCCTGAAAGAAAGACGGTTCACTATTTTCGTATTTGATGGGAGCAGCCGTATGGTCAGTTTGAAGTATAGTATCTCGATCCCTGAAGTTTAGGAGGCGTGCCAACAGAGGTCTTGGGGGAGCCCCCGGTCTTGGTGTGCCACCTGGAACTCTGTGCACCCTTTCTACTGTAAAGAACTTGGACAGGTTCTTTGGTCGCAAGTGGTTAGTGATGAGGTCTTCGACAAAGAGGTCCACTGCCGGGCCTTCCGCCTTCTCCGGGACCCCTATTATTCGAACGCAGTTACGTTGTGATCGACCTTCGCAGTCTTCGAGTTTGTGTTCTGTCAGCCTGCATGCGGCTTGGAGTTCTTTGATTTCCTGTCGCATTTGCTTAGTTTCTCCGCTCAGCTCTGTAGTAGTCGACTCGAAGACTTTGACTTTCTCCCCATTTTCTGAAGGTCCGCTCTCAGTGTTACTTCAATGGTGACGGAGTCCATTCTCTGTTCCAGCGATGTACGCACACCTGTGATGGCATCCATTATGTCTTTCAGGGTAGGATCACCGCTGTCTGACCCCCTACGCACACACTTTTCCTTTAGTTGATGTCACAGAGTCAGTTGGTTTCGGGGCTGCAAACTTGTACAATTTTGTCTGGAGCACACTTTTCGACCCTTTGTTACCAGACATCTTCAAGTTGGACCCCTCCTGTGTACCGCCCGCCGCCTGCTTCTGAGGTGAACCACCTCTCAAGGCCTGTCGGGATTCCCCTCTGAAAGGTGTTATGATCCACCTGCAATGCGTATCCTCGCACCTGGCATTGTCACTTATTGCTATTACATCTGTGACCCTCACTCTTCTTTCCTGGCTTTCCCGGGTAGACCAGATCACTCGATCAATGCTGGGATCAAGTCAAGCATTAAACTGAATCACCACACTCTCTTCACAAGGCACTTGCCTGTGGCTATGATACGCTGGGAGATTCGGGGCTCCAGTAAGCGCTCAAGGTACTGAATGTTCCCGGGAGTAGCTCAGTTCGTGTTGCATGACATTGTGTAGGGCCCCTGTGTAGCCAACTGGACAATTTGGTCACCACCTACTACAAGCCTGTTTTATATAGTTCTTCATTCCACCCACGCGGGGCATACGGCCGCTGCTCTCTGCTGCCTCAATCCCTTATTTAGCAATGCGCAACGCAGTTTTGGTCACTGCGTAGTTACACTGGGCACCGATCTGAGGCCCCCGCGATCCACTCCTCAGCAGTGTAAGGCCGTGCCCCCACCACCACTTCATATGCAGGCAGTTCGGATCGCTGCCCTTCTCGCATTTGTCCCGGCTCAGACGCGCGCCCAGACTGCCGTCGCTGCCGCTAAGGCCCTCTCCCGCTGGAGGGTCTTTGTCCATCTCCACTGCGCCGAATTCACAATGCCTGTGGCTCGCCGAGGCTCTCCTCGCCCCGCGTCGCACCATCACTGCTGTCACCCCTAAGCTGCACCTGGTCAGGGGTACCGGCTCGGCATATGCAGTCACTCGAGTCTGCGGCTGTAAGGACTCGCTGGGCCGCGGTTCGATCTTCCCTTTTGGACCCCGCTCGGGCCGTTGCCACTCTCCGGACTTTTCACCGCGGTGTGCGCCAGTACTGGTTCCTTATTTGTGGCGATTTTTGGATCTGTTTAACGGATTGTGAGTAGGCGAAGACTGGGGAATCACGGAGCTCAACAATGAGCAGCCATTTCGCTTGGCGCTCAAGCCACACCCCCCAGCCAGGCTAGCTTGAATCCAGTGGCACAGTGAGCCAGGGACCCACGTCTGGGCATACCCGCCGCACTTAGGGTGAGAAAGCAAAAGACACACAGATGATGGACAGAATGCAGAGCAAATTAAACATTCTCCCCCAGTCGATAATTCTGGGTTAAATCCATCGTTCTTTTGCTCACCATGCCACCCCCAGTTTAGACCCAGCCATATGCAAATCAGTCTTGACCCTGTGCCTCATGGGAACAGTCCAGACCGAACTGCCAAGCCAGGTCCTCCCTGGACCGCAAACAAGAATACCAGGACCGGTTTCGGGGCATCACCCCTCATCAGCCAGGCTAGCTTGAATCCAGTGGCACAGTGAGCCCGGGACTCATGTCTGGGCATACCCGGCGCTCTTAGGGCGAGAAAGCCAAAGAAACGACTGTGGAAGCTGTTTTCCTTCTGCACCCTAATGCCAACAGCCTGACCAGCTCTGTGATACTCAATAACTACAGATAGCCTGCAGAACGTGTGCAGTAAAGAAATGACCCTGGGTGAACTGATCTACTTTTATCGTAAGTAAGCTGGCATCGCAATGCAAGGCTTGCTCAAGGACACCATCCACTCCACATGGCACATAATTCTAGCTTAGAAACAGGCATTATTGCCATAACATATTTAGAAGAGGCAAATCTTATGTGTCCCTGATTGGACAAATATTACAAATATTACAGACAGCATTTGCAGTTTCTAGTGCATTGCATTAGTTTGGAAAGTCCCAAATGTCACAATCAAAGGACACATGGGTAGCAAGATTCCCCCCCCCATAATACACTATGCAGGAGTCACGCTGTGCTAGCCTCTCCAGATTGGCCTGCTATTCAATAATTGTGTAACCTGCTGAGTCTGATGATGGGCAGGCAACACTTCGGTTCATCATTTCTGAGAAATTGTCTTATTCTTGTGATTTTATTGGGCATGTATTGCAATGCCTTTTTGTGATTTTAGACAATAAAAAGATTGTGTGAGACTTCTCCTTTTCAGACGCTTGGCTGCTGGCTGACTGCCCCTGTGCTGCACATATTATAATAAATTTTCTCTTTCATTGTATGTGCTGACGGAGTTTGTATTTATTTCATGTGGGATTCTACATGACCAAGGACCAGCCTACATCAGCCTCCACCTGAACTTCCACAAACCCTTCAGATGCCTGCACTCCACCTCCCTCACTCTCACACACACTGCCCGCACCCGCCAAAGCTACAGCGGAGGACGATCCTTCTCCTACCTCACCACCAAGACCTGGAACGACCTTCTCCTTCACCTCTGAACATCATCCTCTCGCCTGGAATTCAGAAAGGGACTCAAGAACTGGCTTTACAACTGATACCAGCAAGAATCTAGAACCTCAATGACCTCTATTAGCCACGCTCTAAAAATCAGGGTTGATTGATTGAAAAATGCTGTGGATGCGACATGGTCGACTGAGGTCTTCCTGCAGCTGCTTCTCAGTCCATGGGCTTGGTGAGGTGATCCTGGCCACAGGGGTCGACGTCTCTCTATGTCTTCTCAGGCCTGCCAGTCGTCCGATGTTCTGGTCACAGACAGATCCTTCTCTGGATTTTAGCTTGCCTTCTCGGCAAACAAGCTACACTACGGCAACCATCCCGTGTCCAGCAGACTTGGGTGCAACTTCTAAGAGTAGGGTCCTGCTCCCTGTAGCTGCACAACGAGCGGCGATCTGGTGGTCTGAGCTATCGCTTGCCCTTAGCAGACCCCTTCAGCTCTAGTGGCCTTGTGCTATTAATAGCAGGTCAGCCAGCTGACCCTTGGAATCTCTTGATTTGGCTGGGCTTGGGAAACAACTTCTCTGTTAGCAGGACACAGCAGGCACAGTCCCTTCTCCTTTTCTAGCCAACAGATGTAGCCTATGTTGGTGCAGCCTCTCTTTGCCGGAAACTTGCTGCAGCAGTGTAATCCTTCTTCCAGTCCAGTCAAGATCGAGGTTCAGGGTGCCAGGGGTTCCCTATTTATCTTCAGAAAATGCCCTCAGGGTAGAATGTGGTTTGTAGCGAATGGGCTACCAGATTCCCTCCCACATGATTACCACTTCCTGTGGAGTGGGATATCGGTCTTTGCTAGGATGCACCATTCTGCCCACTCCCAATATGGCGTCAAGAGCTTCCTAACCCAACCCAGAGGTGTGGGTACCAAGGGGGCTACATTCCGCTGGAAAACCAGTTTGGCAACTGTTTTGCTCTTTTCTGTCCCTAGTACCAGCCTGTCTACCCAGACATTACAGCAGCCCCTCTCCCAAGTGTTTCCCAATTGCCTTTCAAAGGCAGGGCCTCCTTTGAAGCTCACATTTTGGGCCAATGCCCTTGTGGCTTCCCGCAGAAGGGAGATAACAACTCCTTCCAATGAAGGCCCCTATTGTATCCTTTCCTTGGGTGTGTTAGCACGTATCACCAGGAGGACAGAAAGCTATCACAGCAACAAGACCTCATGTGCACCTATTAAGAGCACATGGGATTAAAAGCAACACAGCAGCAACTTTGTAAAAGCTGCACACCGCAACTGGTTAAATTAATTTCCACTTGAGAATCACATGGACCTCAATCTAATGATTGTTTGATACCTTGGATATCTACTTTGGTCGCAGCTGCTCCAGAGCTAGCGCAGTTGAGCTCAATCTAATGATTGTTTGATACCTTGGATATCTTCGTTGGTCGCAGCGTCCAGAGATAGCACAGTTGAGCTCAATCTAATGATTGTTTGATACCTTGGATATCTACGTTGGTCGCAGCGTTCCAGGGATAGCACAGTTGAGCTCAATCTAATGATTGTTTGATACCTTGGATATCTACGTTCGTCGCAGCGTTCCAGAGATAGCACAGTTGAGCTCAATCTAATGATTGTTTGATACCTTGGATATCTACATTGGTCGCAGCGTTCCAGAGATAGCACAGTTGAGCTCAATCTAATGATTGTTTGATACCTTGGATATCTACGTTGGTCGCAACGTTCCAGAGATCGCGCAGTTGAGCTCAATCTAATGATTGTTTGATACCTTGGAATATCTACGTTGGTCGCAGCCTTCCAGAAATAGCACAGTTGAGCTCAATCTAATGATTGTTTGATACCTTGGATATCTACGTTGGTCGCAGCGTTCCAGAGATAGCACAGTTGAGCTCAATCTAATGATTGTTTGATACCTTGGATATCTACTGTTGGTCGCAGCGTTCCAGAGCTAGCGCAGTTGAGCTCAATCTAATGATTGTTTGATACCTTGGATATCTACGTTGGTCGCAGCGTTCCAGAGATAGCACAGTTGAGCTCAATCTAATGATTGTTTGATACCTTTCTACATCTACATTGGTCGCAGCCTTCCAGAAATAGCACAGATGAGCTCAATCTAATGATTGTTTGATACCTTGGATATCTACGTTGGTCGCAGCGTTCCAGAGATAGCGCAGTTGAGCTCAATCTAATGATTGTGTGATACCTTGGATATCTCCGTTGGTCGCAGCGTTCCAGAGATAGCACAGTTGAGCTCAATCTAATGATTGTTTGATACCTTGGATATCTCCGTTGTTTGCAGCGTTCCAGAGATCGCGCAGTTGAGCTCAATCTAATGATTGTTTGATACCTTGGATATCTACGTTGGCTGCGGCGTTCCAGAGATCGCGCAGTTGAGCTCAATCTAATGATTGTTTGATACCTTGGATATCTCCGTTGGTTGCAGCGTTCCAGAGATCGCACAGACGAGGGGTCAGCGTGTAACTGTGCACTCGCCATTTGGGTGACTAATACTTTCCATAGTAAGAACAACAGCTTTTCATTTTTACTATCAAAACATGAAAAATACGTGTTCTACCCATGAAATATGCTGCATCCTGGCATAGGGCTCGCTAGGCCATAGGGGTGACTAAAACATAGTACGGGGAGGCTTGGTTTTACCATTGCTTTAACTGGGAAAGTTGTGTCAGCAGTTTAAAACTGCTCCTCCAGTCTGCATTGGTGGACTGGGAGACTCGCTTTACTTGTGTCACACCCAGGGAGGAACAACCAGTGCTGCAGTCCCTGGGGTGACCCTCTAACTTACATGCCTTGGGTACCAAATACTAGGGATTTACAGGTAAGCTATCTTATGCTAATTTGGTACAAGCCATTTTGACATATACGTTTTAGGGTTAGAGAAGTAGCACTGAGGCCTGGTTAGCAGACCTCAGTGCGCTCTCAGAGAAGAAAAAGCAGCAGCATCAGTCCAAAAACTTGGGGGTGACCAATAGACAAAGAGGGATTTCTTTACAGTGATGTTGAGTGATCGCTAGGTGAGAGGGACCGTTGGAGGGAGGACGGAGCCCTGACAAGACGCACCTGCTGTTCCTATAGCATAAGAACCTAATATGAAATAAAGAAGACACCACCTACCTGTATGACTCTTGTAGGGCGACCCTACCCTCCGACTACAACATAGATCTTGACACTGAAGTGGGGAGTGGAGACAGGGCTCCTTTAGTTAGTACTTGAGCCCTTTCAGTTAGTAAGGAGCTGCTCATTGGTCTTCCAGAGATAGATCTTGACACTGAAGTGAGGGGAGTGGAGACAGGGCTCCTTTAGTTAGTACTTGAGCCCTTTCAGTTAGTAAGGAGCTGCTCATTGGTCTTCCAGAGATAGATCTTGACACTGAAGTGGGGGGAGTGGAGACAGGGCTCCTTTAGTTAGTCCTTGAGCCCTTTCAGTTAGTAAGGAGCTGCTCGTTGATCTTCCGGAGATAGATCTTGACACTGAAGTGGGGGAGTGGAGACAGGGCTCCTTAGTTAGTCCTTGAGCCCTTTCAGTTAGTAAGGAGCTGCTCATTGGTCTTCCAGAGATAGATCTTGACACTGAAGTGGGGGAGTGGAGACAGGGCTCCTTTAGTTAGTACTTGAGCCCTTTCAGTTAGTAAGGAGCTGCTCATTGGTCTTCCAGAGATAGATCTTGACACTGAAGTGAGGGGAGTGGAGACAGGGCTCCTTTAGTTAGTCCTTGAGCCCTTTCAGTTAGTAAGGAGCTGCTCATTGGTCTTCCAGAGATAGATCTTGACACTGAAGTGAGGGGAGTGGAGACAGGGCTCCTTTAGTTAGTCCTTGAGCCCTTTCAGTTAGTAAGGAGCTGCTCATTGGTCTTCCAGAGATAGATCTTGACACTGAAGTGGGGGAGTGGAGACAGGGCTCCTTTAGTTAGTACTTGAGCCCTTTCAGTTAGTAAGGAGCTGCTCATTGGTCTTCCAGAGATAGATCTTGACACTGAAGTGGGGAGTGGGGACAGGGCTCCTTTAGTTAGTACTTGAGCCCTTTCAGTTAGTAAGGAGCTGCTCATTGGTCTTCCAGAGATAGATCTTGACACTGAAGTGGGGGAGTGGGGACAGGGCTCCTTTAGTTAGTACTTGAGCCCTTTCAGTTAGTAAGGAGCTGCTCATTGGTCTTCCGGAGATAGATCTTGACACTGAAGTGGGGGAGTGGAGACAGGGCTCCTTTAGTTAGTACTTGAGCCCTTTCAGTTAGTAAGGAGCTGCTCATTGGTCTTCCAGAGATAGATCTTGACACTGAAGTGGGGGAGTGGAGACAGGGCTCCTTTAGTTAGTCCTTGAGCCCTTTCAGTTAGTAAGGAGCTGCTCATTGGTCTTCCAGAGATAGATCTTGACACTGAAGTGGGGGAGTGGAGACAGGGCTCCTTTAGTTAGTACTTGAGCCCTTTCAGTTAGTAAGGAGCTGCTCATTGGTCTTCCAGAGATAGATCTTGACACTGAAGTGGGGGAGTGGAGACAGGGCTCCTTTAGTTAGTACTTGAGCCCTTTCAGTTAGTAAGGAGCTGCTCATTGGTCTTCCAGAGATAGATCTTGACACTGAAGTGGGGGAGTGGGGACAGGGCTCCTTTAGTTAGTACTTGAGCCCTTTCAGTTAGTAAGGAGCTGCTCATTGGTCTTCCAGAGATAGATCTTGACACTGAAGTGGGGGAGTGGAGACAGGGCTCCTTTAGTTAGTACTTGAGCCCTTTCAGTTAGTAAGGAGCTGCTCATTGGTCTTCCAGAGATAGATCTTGACACTGAAGTGGGGGAGTGGAGACAGGGCTCCTTTAGTTAGTACTTGAGCCCTTTCAGTTAGTAAGGAGCTGCTCATTGGTCTTCCGGAGATAGATCTTGACACTGAAGTGGGGGAGTGGAGACAGGGCTCCTTTAGTTAGTACTTGAGCCCTTTCAGTTAGTAAGGAGCTGCTCGTTAATCTTCCAGAGATAGATCTTGACACTGAAGTGGGGAGTGGGGACAGGGCTCCTTTAGTTAGTACTTGAGCCCTTTCAGTTAGTAAGGAGCTGCTCATTGGTCTTCCAGAGATAGATCTTGACACTGAAGTGGGGGAGTGGGGACAGGGCTCCTTTAGTTAGTACTTGAGCCCTTTCAGTTAGTAAGGAGCTGCTCATTGGTCTTCCAGAGATAGATCTTGACACTGAAGTGGGGGAGTGGAGACAGGGCTCCTTTAGTTAGTACTTGAGCCCTTTCAGTTAGTAAGGAGCTGCTCATTGGTCTTCCAGAGATAGATCTTGACACTGAAGTGGGGGAGTGGAGACAGGGCTCCTTTAGTTAGTACTTGAGCCCTTTCAGTTAGTAAGGAGCTGCTCATTGGTCTTCCAGAGATAGATCTTGACACTGAAGTGGGGGAGTGGAGACAGGGCTCCTTTAGTTAGTACTTGAGCCCTTTCAGTTAGTAAGGAGCTGCTCGTTAATCTTCCGGAGATAGATCTTGACACTGAAGTGGGGAGTGGAGACAGGGCTCCTTTAGTTAGTCCTTGAGCCCTTTCAGTTAGTAAGGAGCTGCTCGTTAATCTTCCAGAGATAGATCTTGACACTGAAGTGGGGGAGTGGAGACAGGGCTCCTTTAGTTAGTACTTGAGCCCTTTCAGTTAGTAAGGAGCTGCTCGTTAATCTTCCAGAGATAGATCTTGACACTGAAGTGGGGGAGTGGAGACAGGGCTCCTTTAGTTAGTCCTTGAGCCCTTTCAGTTAGTAAGGAGCTGCTCATTGGTCTTCCAGAGATAGATCTTGACACTGAAGTGGGGGAGTGGAGACAGGGCTCCTTTAGTTAGTACTTGAGCCCTTTCAGTTAGTAAGGAGCTGCTCATTGGTCTTCCAGAGATAGATCTTGACACTGAAGTGGGGGAGTGGAGACAGGGCTCCTTTAGTTAGTACTTGAGCCCTTTCAGTTAGTAAGGAGCTGCTCATTGGTCTTCCAGAGATAGATCTTGACACTGAAGTGGGGGAGTGGAGACAGGGCTCCTTTAGTTAGTCCTTGAGCCCTTTCAGTTAGTAAGGAGCTGCTCGTTAATCTTCCGGAGATAGATCTTGACACTGAAGTGGGGGAGTGGAGACAGGGCTCCTTTAGTTAGTACTTTGAGCCCTTTCAGTTAGTAAGGAGCTGCTCATTGGTCTTCCAGAGATAGATCTTGACACTGAAGTGGGGGAGTGGAGACAGGGCTCCTTTAGTTAGTACTTGAGCCCTTTCAGTTAGTAAGGAGCTGCTCATTGGTCTTCCAGAGCACTGCCATGTGGTGGATGGTAGGAGTGAGGGGTGGGACTGCAGACTCTGTTGTGAAAGAGGAGGAAGCCCTTTGGCGATGCATGCCCATTGGTATTTCCCCAATTACACCTTTGATGGTCTGATGACAGTCGGGTGCAGAAACCTCACACCTCTTTGTGTCTCTGTTGTGGGTTCTCCAGAAAGTAGATGACTCTGCTGTGAAGAGCATCACTCTATGCAACGCCTGCATCTGTAGAACAGTCTGGAATAGACAGTGCGTCAAGGGCTGGAAGCTGGATCCTCAAATTCTTTTTCCACTGGGGTTGGGTGACACCCGGGCGACCCTTTCCAGTAGCCACAGCGCCATCCAAGGAAAGCAGTCTCACTGGACTACTGCTGCCTTCTACAATGAGCCCCCAAGAAGGAAAAAGCCACACCTTCCTCCAAGCCTGGGTGGTTTATATACTCCCGACATGAAGCTATACCACAATACTCTCCCCTGCCATCTTAGAATGGGCTAATCTGAAGGAAAAAACATAGACCAGCAGCCATCCTGGTTAGGGGCTCAGAAAAAAGACTGCATCACTTCCTGCAAGGTCAGCGGAGAAGAAGACATGGACGCCAAGTAACCCCAGAAGAACGGCAAGAATCAGGCACCAAATCTTACAGGAATGCGGACAGAAGACACGCTGGAACCAAGGGTGGCCCTTAACAAATGCAAAAGCACACTTCGGGAAGTTCTGGCACAGCGGGTAAGAACTGCAGGACGCACACTGCGGGGCGTTCTGGCACAGCGGGTAAGAACTGCAGGACGCACACTGCGGGGCGTTCTGGCACTGCGGGTAAGAACTGCAGGACGCACACTGCGGGACGTTCTGGCACTGCGGGTAAGAACTGCAGGACGCACACTGCGGGAAGGTCTGGAACCACAGGTAAGAACTGCAGGTGCCACGAGTCTTTTAAAAAAAAGTTTTTATTTTTTTAAATCTGTTTATTGAATTTCAGTCAAAGATAACACATAACCCGCCATGTTGGGCGGTACATCAACAACCATAACATTCAGCACAATCAGATGTGATCGATACTATTTTTGCGTATACCAACACAAGAAAGACTAGCGTTCATTATGTACATGATACACCATAGGGACTACTTATTATACACCAATGCTATTTAAGGAGTGATCGTAGGGTCCTGCTGATGATTCGTCAACAAATATTGTCGTAGTGGTTCCCAAATGTCTTTAGGTTTAGAAGATGATGGCTATTCTTCCGCATACAACTCTAGAGACTCTTTACAATAAACCATGTCCTTTAACCAGTGACCAAAACGTGGGGTCAAAGAACTCTCCCAGGTCAACGCTATTTGACGCTTTGCTAGTAGTAAAGCAATTCGTAAAAATTTCCCCACTGCTCCCTTTAACATGAGGCACATAGCTCAGTAAACACATAGCAGGTGTACATTGCAATTGTTGACTGGACATATCCTGTGAACATTGTATGACTTCCCTCCAGAATTTAGCGACAGCTGCATAGTGCCACGCCAAGTGCCAAAAGTCTGCGTCAGATTGGCGACACCTCTTACACTCACTGGTGTCACGGAGTCCAATTTTATACAATTTCAGAGGTGTATGATAGACCTGGTGAATATATTTAAAATAGATAATTCTTAGATTACCATTCAGGGTCAGTTTACCAGTTAATGTACATATGTGTTCCCAGTCAGTTTGGGTCAGTGGAGGATCTAGCCTACTGTTCCACCTGTCTAGACTATCATCCCCTACTCTCACCATTTCAGAGTGCACCGCTGTAGGAGAGTAGGATCTGCCTCTTATGTTGCCCCCACTTTTTTCTGATGTTTACACTGGTTTCTGGCTATAGTCTGGCTGGGACCCTGCCAATCAGGGCCCCAGCCAGACTATAGCTCTCTGTTCCGTCTAAACGACTTGGAGTGCACTCTAGGTGCACTAGTGATTGGATACTGTGGTACCTTATGAGTCCCTAGTATATGGTACCTTTAGGTACCAAGGGCATGGGTACTTCACAGGCCTACCAGGGGCTGAAGCATGTATTATGCTACCCCTGGGAAGCAGACTAAATCTGACACCACAGGCCTGCTACTGCAGCCTGGGTGAGGAAGTGCTAACACTCCTCACTGAGATATAGGTTCCCTATATCTCTCCTGCACACACATTTAAACCTATCAGTCACCCCTAAGGCAGGCCCTATCAATCCTGAGGGCAGGGTGCTTAGTTTCTATGTGAGAGGGTGCCTCTGCCTGAGCAGGGCCCCTCTGCAGCTCTCAGAGTCCATTCTCTGGGGCTGTTTGTGAATGCGGTCAAACCATATACTCTTAGTGCATTATAACCTCGCGGTTAATGCTAACTTTGGAATGGCTGCATCAAAACATGTCGTGTTTGGTGTCAAACACTTTGGAATCATACCCCCACACCAGTAACTGGTGTGGGAGTATGATCCCACCCTTCTAGAGGGATAGACATGTACCTACTGTGGAAACGCGGTAGAATCCTGAAGAGCCCTGGCATCACAAAATGGATGCCACCAGTCACAGACACTGGGCTGCCCTCCTGCTGATGACCGAAACTCGCAGTGGAGGAGGCCCAACAATAGGTATCCTGTCACAGGGAGGTGTGACCACCTCCCAGACAGGGTTTAGTGTATTGGGGCAGGGTGGGTGCACTCCTAGAGTGCTTTGAAGTCCTGCACTGGGGGAGCAGTAGGCTCCTCTGTGCATACACCAGTTCAAACCGGCTCAGGGGCTACCTGCCCCTGCTCTGGCGCGAAACTGGACAAAGGGAAGTGGGTGTAGCCACCCACCCCCCTGACCCTCCCATAGGTGGGGTCATAGAGCTAGTCCCTCCCTTCCTTTCAGTATAAGATAGGGAACCCTTGACCTTGCAAACTAGATATCCCTGGACGACGCTCTAAAGAATAATCCCGGACCTTCGACGTTCCACTACCTCTGGAAGACTGAAGAATCTCCCTTGGAGTCAAGGAGTGACTCCCCTGCTTGGCAGGCACCAAAGACTGCATCGACGGTTGCAAACTACGCCGCTTCCGCCGGAGCCCGAAGTCTCTGCAGCCCAGGAAGAGGATTTCCTGACTTCTCCAAGGCCATCGTGAGTCCCCAGCGAAGCTGAGGCCAGTGGACCCCACGAGTGACGAGGAACCGCACTCCTGGGTACCGTGCACTATTTTCGAGTGCAACCCCTTCACGACATTCTACAAACCTGTGCTTTGGACCACGTGTGGTCCCAGCCTCCAGCAGAGATCCATCTCAAGATCAGAGGCCTACCCCATCCCGAGTGACCGTGGGCCCTGTTGAGTGAATCCTCCCGAGGCGTCTTTGCGATCCATTGCCAGCCGGCTTGTGGGTCCCCTGAAGACTTTTCTACAAATCTAAAGGGCTCCCCTGGTTGCTCCAGGCCTGCCCTGACTTACCTTCACTGGGTGAGTCCCACAGACCTTGCTGGTCTGCACCACTGACTTTTTGTCCTTTCCACGAGACTTACTGTTACCAAGGCTTGTTGGCTCCAATTGGGTCGCCGACACTGCAGTAACCTGCAGACTTTGTGGGACATGCTGAATCCAGCTCCTGGTCATCATCGACGCATCCTGGACCTCGTGGCTGAAGAGTCAAGACACCTGTGAACGACCTGAATCTGTCGACGACGGTGGGCATTCATCTTCCTTGCCCCGGGTCACTGCCAAGTGACTTTGAACACTGTCCCCTCTGCTTTCTGGTCTTCCTTCTTCCGAATCCAGGCTTGGATTCCACCGGACACTTCTTCGGTCTTCACAAGCAGCAAGTCTTCATTGGCTCCCATTGAAAACGACGCCGCGACCCGACACCAAAAGACACCTATGCACCCGGCTTCCCTGGGCAAGGTAACTCCAGCACTACGGTGCTCCTGCGGGTGTTGGCCCTAGAACTACTTACCCTGTAAGTGACTTGCTTGTAGTTTCTCCCGAAGTGCCCTTAAACTCCTAATTTCTAACCGCGACTTGCCCCATTGAAGTCAATGGCGATCCGCGCCTGTGTTCACACACTGCACGCGTCCCCCGTGGGTCCTTTACTTACCTGCCTTGGGTGGTTTCGTGAGGCCCCAACGCTTCTGAAGGCCCTAGGCCTTGTCCCTTTGCAAGTCGTTGTTTCGAAGTCTCTTTTTTAGTATATGGCCTGGTACGCCCCTAGGGCCCCAGCCATATTTGTGCTCAATTTGTTGTGAACCGTTGATTTGTGCATATGTTCCTGACTTCTAATCTCATAAAGGGATTAGTAGAGAGTTGTTTAGTAATAAATACATATATATTTGATATATATATACATACCTGTGTGGTGTCTTTTCATTTGGTAATTCAAGAGATTGTGTGGTAAAACAAGCTGCTTTACATTCCTCCAAGACTTAGCCTGAAGGATGCTCTCCATAGCTACCACTAGGATAGCTTTCTGTAAAGGTTGTCTTAAACCGATCTACCATAAGAGTAGAATTGTACTGGTGCAAGGTGTCCACTTTAACTAGTGGACAGCATATACCAGGCCAACTTCTCACAACCGCCTTATACAATTTAGTCACAAATTTGCGCTTTGAGGGTGCCACTAATAGCTGTAAGGATTGTAATGTAGGTGGCTCCTCTGGAAATGAGCCATAATGAGCCTTAAGCGCTTGTTTTAATCTATGAATGGTGAACTGAAACAATAGTGATTGATTAGTAACGTATTGGAGGTCTTCAGCTGTGAGAAACTGACCCCTACGAAGATATCCTGCATGTGTTGTATACCCACCGTTTGCAATGATCGGATCGCCCCTTTTTCCTGAGTCACAGATAGGGAAGCATGGTGTGCAAGTGGCAGCGCTGGGGCGTATATCAGGAGTTTAGCTGTCAGTTTACCAATAGTCTGCCAGGCGGCAATAGTGGTGTCTACCGTGTTTATTTCCATTCGTGGTGTGCCTCTGCGTGTATGTGTGATTATCCCAGCTAGTGGAATGGGGTGGGCATCCCCGTCTTACACCGCCACATGGGGCGTGAAGGCGTGCGGGTTGTGCCAATAGTAGGCATATTGTGCCTGTGCGCATAGGTAGCATACATATAGATCCGGGGCACAAAAACCCCCATGTGCGTAATCCAGAGTGAGTTTATGCCAGCTTACCCTGGCCTGCTTGCCATTCCAGACCAGCCGAAGTAGTTGAGAGCGGATAGTGTGAAATAGCTGTTTTGACAGTTTAATCAGGATATTATTGAAGAGGTAGAGAAACCGTGGTAACACGATCATTTTGATAATGGCGATACGATCAGCCAGGGAGAGGGGCAAAGAGGACCATCTATCAACTTGAGATTCTAAGGTCGTGCACGCTGTGCCATAATTTTCCCTGATTACAATCTCCGGGTCGCAATGCATCCACACTCCCAAATATTTCACCGGATCTACAGACCAAATCAGTGGATATTCCAATTGTGGCGGCGTAGTGATTGTCGTCAGGGGTACAACGACTGATTTATCCCAATTTATTATAAGTCCAGAGAATAAACCAAAACTGATATATTCCCATAGCAGTGGGGATAAATATTTATGGGGCTCACGGAGAAAAAGCACCATGTCGTCAGCATATAATGATATGCCGACGGGCGATGAGTGAAGTTGAGCGCTGACTCCCTATGCCGCTGCCGGATTATACAAGTCAGGGGCTCAAGTATGATAGCAAACAGTAGTGGTGAGAGGGGACAGCCCTGTCAAGTGCCCCTGTTAATGGTAAGAGGTTCGGAGGTGAGGCTCCCCACTCGAACCCTCGCCGACGGTTCTGTGTATAGTAGCTGTACCCATCTCATGAACACGGGCGGAAACCCCATTCGCTTCAAGATGTAAAACATATAGCACCATTCAATAGAATCAAATGCTTTAGCTGCATCTAACATTACCGCAGCAGCAGGCAGGTCTGGTGTTAAAACGTGATACATGGCAAAAAGCGTTCTTAAATTGTGTGACGTAGAGCGTTCCGGTATAAAGCCAGATTGATCCGGAAGCACCAGGCAGGTCATGAGGCGTTGAAGTCGAGTGGCCAAAATTTTGGCTAATATTTTGGCATCTAAATTAATTAGTGACAAAGGGCGATAAGAGTCACAGTAGGACGAGGGCTTATCTTTTTTTAGTAGAGTGATAATTAAGGCTTGTCTTAAAGACAAGGGGAGAATACCCGTTTCATGGGCCTCTGCATATACCTCTAATAGATAGGGCATTAAAAGTTCAGCGTATTCCTTGTAGAACTCAGCTGTGAGTCCATCTGGACCAGGGGCCTTTTTATTTGGTAAAGATCGGATCGCTGTTTTGATATCTTCTTCGTCAATTGGTTGGCTGAGATATTCCCGGTGATCATCCGCCAGCCAGGCACAGGCGATATCAGAGAGATAGTCATCAAGTGCCGCTTCATCTGTGCTCCCGTGTGATGTATATTGTGTAGAATAACAAGATCTAAATTGTTCAACTATCCCCTGAGGTGTGTAATGTTCACCCCCTTGAGCATCTACTATTTTCGTGATGGGACAATGTTCATTTCGGAATTGGAGTCTGGTGGCCAGTTGTCGCCCAGGCCGGCCCCCTTCACCATACGTTTGCGCAATATG
Source organism: Calotriton arnoldi (assembly GCA_963921515.1). Taxonomy (NCBI): domain Eukaryota; kingdom Metazoa; phylum Chordata; class Amphibia; order Caudata; family Salamandridae; genus Calotriton; species Calotriton arnoldi. Next base: position 117,151 of record CAWUFW010020704.1, on the reverse strand, counting down.
ACGACGTGATAAATAACGGGTTTCTGTTTCCGCCATGGTGTTATACTCCTGTAATTGTTCTTGAATGCTCGCTAGTGTAGCAGCGTTGGGGTTGGCTGTGTAGTCGCGTTCCAGGTTCGCTAGTGTAGTTTCAATTTTAGAAAGTTGGCCTTGTATATCTTTCAGTATAACGGCCGTAGTGCTTATGCATACTCCATACTGCCTCCCATAGGGTGGCAGTACAAAAGAGAGCGTCACAGACTGTGTTTTACCTTTGGATTTGTTCCTAAATCTGACAAAATAAAATTTGTAGCCATTTTTGGCCATATTCTAAGGTGGTGTATGACTTTAATTTAGTTATATATGATTAATGCTTATATGTATGTTGTTACACTCTTTTCCACTGTGACGCTCTCTTTTGTACTGCTCTTTACCCGAGTCCAGTGGTCTTACGGGTTACCCTATTGATATATAACTCTCCCATAGGGTGGCAGCGCTTTCCACGGTACCCACATTTATTTCAAAGAATTGCACTATCGCTTGCCTTATGGTATCATTATAAATGGGGTCTAATAAGGCATCGGCTCTGAAACGCCATGTGAATGGGCGGTGTATAGATGTGGGTATGCTGATACTTAACTGTACTGGGCTATGGTCTGATAATGTGCGTGGAAGCAGAGCTACATCAGTAACCCAGTTGTTGCAGTCTTCATTTAATAGCCAATAATCCAGTCTGGACCATGAATTATATGCAGGCGTGATGTGTGTGCCTATCCTCACCTCTTCGTTGCGTAAGCGCCAGACATCCACAAGTCCCAGTTCCAACATAGCATCACGTATACACTGAGCGACCTTTACAGTGCGTGCACCTTGTGAGTTTGACCTGTCTTTGGTGGGGTCTAAATGTGTATTGAAATCACCTCCCATAAGATGGCTGCCTCTGGCCATGTGCGCAATACTGTGAGCATGCGGAGAAATACGTGTGGTTTGTCCGAGACAGGGCCATAAATGTTAATGACCGTGATCATATTTTGTCCTAATTTCCCATGGACCATTGTGCATCGTCCTTCATCATCAACGTACGTTTTGAGGGCTGTGAATTGCAAACCTCGTTTAAACAAGATTAGGACCTCTCTAGCGTATGCGGAGTATGATGATGCCAATTTCTACCCAGCCCACCTGGTCGCAATTCTAGCTTCTGAGGATTTGGTTAAATGCGTTTCTGTAAAAGGGCTATCTGCACTGTGTGTCTGTCTAGGTAGGCTAGCACTTAGCAGATTGTTTTGGGGGTGTTGAGTCCCCTTACATTCCACGTCAGGCAAGTGTAATCACTGTGCATTATCTAAGTAAATAGCTTTATGTGGGGGTGAGGGGGGACTAGGCTCTGTATAATCATAATGGCAGATGTATAATAAATCAGCATATAGGTACAGACATGTTTTGGAAACTCGTATAATATGCTTCGATACCCTACGTCCATGTTCCCTGCAACAGTCTTTGGGTGTCAGATAGTACATGGAAAAGAAAGCAAAATCAAAATTATAGATTGTGTCCAAGTAATCCCTAATAAACGCAACCTCATCTTGTGTAGTTGTGCGATCACCTTGTGCAAAATTGAAAACAACATTACAAAACCCTACCACCCCCTCCCACTTCAGCGCCCTAACTTTGCCAAAGCCATACCCAATACCCCTAACAAACCCCAATGCAAGCAACAGCAATAATACAGTAAATTGGGGTATACCCATTCAGGGGGGCATTGCAACACAAACAGCCTCCCACTTAATAGGGGAGGTGGCCACCGAGTGTCCATATATAGCACCTGAGCCACCGTTACATTCAAGAGATAAAGATGTGTATGCAACAATTCAATGTCCTGTGTATATAATAGCCTGTATAAGAGAGAAAGTCAACATCGTTGGTACCATATACCAGGGACTTACAGGTAAGCTATCTTATGCCAATTTGGTACCAGTTAATTCAACATTCACATTTTGAGTTCAGGGCACTGGCAATGAGGTCTGGTTAGCAGGCCTCTGTGCACTCCTCATTCGAAAAAGCAGCAGTCCAAAAACTTGGGGGTGACCATACAAAACGAGGCATTTCCTTACAGTGGTGCTGAGTGGAAGCAAAGAGATGGGGAGGATGGAGTCCTAACGACCCACCTGCTGTTCCTATAACATAAGAACCCAACATAAAATAAAGGCGATAACTCCTATCTGTATGACTCTTGTAGGACGACCCTACCCTCCGACTACAACATAGATCTTGACACTGAAGTGGGGGAGTGGAGACAGGGCTCCTTTAGTTAGTCCTTGAGCCCTTTCAGTTAGTAAGGAGCTGCTCATTGGTCTTCCAGAGATAGATCTTGACACTGAAGTGGGGGAGTGGAGACAGGGCTCCTTTAGTTAGTCCTTGAGCCCTTTCAGTTAGTAAGGAGCTGCTCATTGGTCTTCCAGAGATAGATCTTGACACTGAAGTGGGGGGAGTGGAGACAGGGCTCCTTTAGTTAGTACTTGAGCCCTTTCAGTTAGTAAGGAGCTGCTCATTGGTCTTCCAGAGATAGATCTTGACACTGAAGTGGGGGAGTGGAGACAGGGCTCCTTTAGTTAGTCCTTGAGCCCTTTCAGTTAGTAAGGAGCTGCTCATTGGTCTTCCAGAGATAGATCTTGACACTGAAGTGGGGGAGTGGAGACAGGGCTCCTTTAGTTAGTACTTGAGCCCTTTCAGTTAGTAAGGAGCTGCTCATTGGTCTTCCAGAGATAGATCTTGACACTGAAGTGGGGGAGTGGAGACAGGGCTCCTTTAGTTAGTACTTGAGCCCTTTCAGTTAGTAAGGAGCTGCTCATTGGTCTTCCAGAGATAGATCTTGACACTGAAGTGGGGGAGTGGAGACAGGGCTCCTTTAGTTAGTACTTGAGCCCTTTCAGTTAGTAAGGAGCTGCTCATTGGTCTTCCAGAGATAGATCTTGACACTGAAGTGGGGGAGTGGAGACAGGGCTCCTTTAGTTAGTACTTGAGCCCTTTCAGTTAGTAAGGAGCTGCTCATTGGTCTTCCAGAGATAGATCTTGACACTGAAGTGGGGGAGTGGAGACAGGGCTCCTTTAGTTAGTACTTGAGCCCTTTCAGTTAGTAAGGAGCTGCTCATTGGTCTTCCAGAGATAGATCTTGACACTGAAGTGGGGGAGTGGAGACAGGGCTCCTTTAGTTAGTACTTGAGCCCTTTCAGTTAGTAAGGAGCTGCTCATTGGTCTTCCAGAGATAGATCTTGACACTGAAGTGGGGGAGTGGAGACAGGGCTCCTTTAGTTAGTACTTGAGCCCTTTCAGTTAGTAAGGAGCTGCTCATTGGTCTTCCAGAGATAGATCTTGACACTGAAGTGGGGGAGTGGAGACAGGGCTCCTTTAGTTAGTACTTGAGCCCTTTCAGTTAGTAAGGAGCTGCTCATTGGTCTTCCAGAGATAGATCTTGACACTGAAGTGGGGGAGTGGAGACAGGGCTCCTTTAGTTAGTACTTGAGCCCTTTCAGTTAGTAAGGAGCTGCTCATTGGTCTTCCAGAGATAGATCTTGACACTGAAGTGGGGGAGTGGAGACAGGGCTCCTTTAGTTAGTACTTGAGCCCTTTCAGTTAGTAAGGAGCTGCTCATTGGTCTTCCAGAGATAGATCTTGACACTGAAGTGGGGGAGTGGAGACAGGGCTCCTTTAGTTAGTACATGAGCCCTTTCAGTTAGTAAGGAGCTGCTCATTGGTCTTCCAGAGATAGATCTTGACACTGAAGTGGGGGAGTGGAGACAGGGCTCCTTTAGTTAGTACTTGAGCCCTTTCAGTTAGTAAGGAGCTGCTCATTGGTCTTCCAGAGATAGATCTTGACACTGAAGTGGGGAGTGGAGACAGGGCTCCTTTAGTTAGTACTTGAGCCCTTTCAGTTAGTAAGGAGCTGCTCATTGGTCTTCCAGAGATAGATCTTGACACTGAAGTGGGGGAGTGGAGACAGGGCTCCTTTAGTTAGTACTTGAGCCCTTTCAGTTAGTAAGGAGCTGCTCATTGGTCTTCCAGAGATAGATCTTGACACTGAAGTGGGGGAGTGGAGACAGGGCTCCTTTAGTTAGTACTTGAGCCCTTTCAGTTAGTAAGGAGCTGCTCATTGGTCTTCCAGAGATAGATCTTGACACTGAAGTGGGGGAGTGGAGACAGGGCTCCTTTAGTTAGTACTTGAGCCCTTTCAGTTAGTAAGGAGCTGCTCATTGGTCTTCCAGAGATAGATCTTGACACTGAAGTGGGGGAGTGGAGACAGGGCTCCTTTAGTTAGTCCTTGAGCCCTTTCAGTTAGTAAGGAGCTGCTCATTGGTCTTCCAGAGATAGATCTTGACACTGAAGTGGGGAGTGGAGACAGGGCTCCTTTAGTTAGTACTTGAGCCCTTTCAGTTAGTAAGGAGCTGCTCATTGGTCTTCCAGAGATAGATCTTGACACTGAAGTGGGGGAGTGGAGACAGGGCTCCTTTAGTTAGTACTTGAGCCCTTTCAGTTAGTAAGGAGCTGCTCATTGGTCTTCCAGAGATAGATCTTGACACTGAAGTGGGGGAGTGGAGACAGGGCTCCTTTAGTTAGTACTTGAGCCCTTTCAGTTAGTAAGGAGCTGCTCATTGGTCTTCCAGAGATAGATCTTGACACTGAAGTGGGGGAGTGGAGACAGGGCTCCTTTAGTTAGTACTTGAGCCCTTTCAGTTAGTAAGGAGCTGCTCATTGGTCTTCCGGAGATAGATCTTGACACTGAAGTGGGGGAGTGGAGACAGGGCTCCTTTAGTTAGTACTTGAGCCCTTTCAGTTAGTAAGGAGCTGCTCATTGGTCTTCCAGAGATAGATCTTGACACTGAAGTGGGGGAGTGGAGACAGGGCTCCTTTAGTTAGTACTTGAGCCCTTTCAGTTAGTAAGGAGCTGCTCATTGGTCTTCCAGAGATAGATCTTGACACTGAAGTGGGGGAGTGGAGACAGGGCTCCTTTAGTTAGTACTTGAGCCCTTTCAGTTAGTAAGGAGCTGCTCATTGGTCTTCCAGAGATAGATCTTGACACTGAAGTGGGGGAGTGGAGACAGGGCTCCTTTAGTTAGTACTTTGAGCCCTTTCAGTTAGTAAGGAGCTGCTCATTGGTCTTCCAGAGATAGATCTTGACACTGAAGTGGGGGAGTGGAGACAGGGCTCCTTTAGTTAGTACTTGAGCCCTTTCAGTTAGTAAGGAGCTGCTCATTGGTCTTCCAGAGATAGATCTTGACACTGAAGTGGGGGAGTGGAGACAGGGCTCCTTTAGTTAGTACTTGAGCCCTTTCAGTTAGTAAGGAGCTGCTCATTGGTCTTCCGAGATAGATCTTGACACTGAAGTGGGGGAGTGGAGACAGGGCTCCTTTAGTTAGTACTTGAGCCCTTTCAGCTAGTAAGGAGCTGCTCATTGGTCTTCCAGAGATAGATCTTGACACTGAAGTGGGGAGTGGAGACAGGGCTCCTTTAGTTAGTACTTGAGCCCTTTCAGTTAGTAAGGAGCTGCTCATTGGTCTTCCAGAGATAGATCTTGACACTGAAGTGGGGGAGTGGAGACAGGGCTCCTTTAGTTAGTACTTGAGCCCTTTCAGTTAGTAAGGAGCTGCTCATTGGTCTTCCAGAGATAGATCTTGACACTGAAGTGGGGGAGTGGAGACAGGGCTCCTTTAGTTAGTACTTGAGCCCTTTCAGTTAGTAAGGAGCTGCTCATTGGTCTTCCAGAGATAGATCTTGACACTGAAGTGGGGGAGTGGAGACAGGGCTCCTTTAGTTAGTACCTGAGCCCTTTCAGTTAGTAAGGAGCTGCTCATTGGTCTTCCAGAGATAGATCTTGACACTGAAGTGGGGGAGTGGAGACAGGGCTCCTTTAGTTAGTACTTGAGCCCTTTCAGTTAGTAAGGAGCTGCTCATTGGTCTTCCAGAGATAGATCTTGACACTGAAGTGGGGGAGTGGAGACAGGGCTCCTTTAGTTAGTACTTGAGCCCTTTCAGTTAGTAAGGAGCTGCTCATTGGTCTTCCAGAGATAGATCTTGACACTGAAGTGAGGGGAGTGGAGACAGGGCTCATTTAGTTAGTCCTTGAGCCCTTTCAGTTAGTAAGGAGCTGCTCATTAATCTTCCGAAGCACTGTCTTTTGGTGGATGGTAGTAGTGAGGGCTGGGACTGCAGACTCTGTTGTGAAAGAGGAGGAAGCCCTTTGGCGATGCATGCCCATTGGTATTTCCCTGATTACTCCTTTGATGGGCTGATGACAGTCGGGTGCAGAAACCTCACACCTCTTTGTGACTCTGTTGTGGATTCTCCAGAAAGCAGATGACTCTGCTGTGAGGAGCATCACTCTACGCAACGCCTGTATATGTAGAACAGCCTGGAATGGGAAATGCCTCAAGGGCTGGACGCTAGATTCACAAGTCCTTCTTCCACCAGGGTTGGTTGAGATCCGGGTGACCCTTTCCACTAACCACAGTGCCGTCCAAGGAAAGCAGTCTCATTGGACAACTGATGCCTCCACAATGAGCCCCCAAGAAGGAAAAGGACACAAAACCTTAAGTAGTCACTGGAGCTGAATCCGGAGGAATCAAGAATCCAAAGAGAAAAGGAGTTTGATGATCAACAGGAGAAGCACTGGGCGGATCAACCAGGATTTGGAGGAAGGAGACAAGGCAGGAACAGAAGGGGAGAAGTATGTGACGAAAGAAATCCGAAGGAGTCGCAGCACATCTTCCTCCAAGCCTTGGATGTTTAAATACTCTTCAGACAGGAAGCTATTTCACAATGATCTCCACTGCCATCTTAGAATGGGCTAATCTGAAGGATAGAAACCCTGGGGCTCATTTACGAGCCCTTGAGCCACCGTAATGGCACTTTTAGTGATGGTCTGGTGGTGCACACTGGAGGGCCATATCTACAAGGCCTCTTAAAGCCACCTTGCATGGCTTTTCATGGCCCTATAGATATGGATTGAGGCAACGCAGTGCATTGCGCTGCGTTGCCTCACCCTACGATACGGAGGCGTGCCATGGGCATTTTGGTGGGTGTTCCCACGTAATACCCATGGCATTTGACACCTTCCCAGATTTGCGAGATTTTGGAAACCAGGGAATGCGTCAAAGCCTACACCTCCACAGGGGAGGCATAAGGGAGGCGCAACGAGGAGAACTACCTTTATTTCTCCTCGTTTTTCCTTTTCTATGTGTGCTGCCGACTCGGCACACATAGAAAAAGGAAAATGCCTCATGATTATTTTTGTGCAGTTGGGGACACCTTCCTGCACAAAAACAATCATCCCTGCAAATCAGGCACGCCTGCACCATGCAAGGGAAGGTGCCTGCGTTGGTGCATAGCAGCCTATTGTGCGCCAGCACTGGGAAGAAGGACAGGAATGCACCCTTTCTCATAGATACAGCACATTCTTGCCCTTTTCTTTTGATGGTGTTGTGACCTATGTACTGCTGGTACATGGATTGTCAGTCTTGTGATGTCATGGGTAACGTGGAATGCTCCGCATTCACGAAACACAGGACAAGGTCAGAGACCAAGCAGGCAGGGAGTTCCTCGCTGTTGAGATAAACCTTGACTATATTCTTCCTGCGTGTACGAGTTCTTCTTCATTACTTCAACATTTTGGCGACGATTTGCCTGCTCTCCTTCTCATCGAGGAACAGACCCACGCAGTGCCAGCCTTTCTACGTGTCAACGCTCGTCAGTGTCAATGCACTACGATACCGGTATTCTTATCTGCCTTATCTGTTTCGCCGATCACGCACTCCCATCTTCAGAAATTCAGGTACTGTTTTATATTCCTTTAACGCTTAAGGCCTCGCTCTACCCATGCTCTCGAGCACTTCTTTGTTACCAGCTAAAGCCTTCCATTATTCAGCCTCACGCTATCCATACCAGAGCACGCTTCACCTTCGTACAGCGCTGAGCCATGCAGCACCTATTCGCGCCTCACGCCGCAGTTGGTCTGCATACTCGTCCGCTCCCTCGTTGGACACTGTACATGACGCCATCTTGGATGGATGGGATATCCATTTACGTGCCGATCATAATGATGATTTGCACACCACTCTCCTAATAACCTGCCAATTTGAAAGCACTATCCTTGATAAATTCTGCAGATCATTACGGTGATTTGCACACCTACTACTACGGTGATCCACACATCTCTGCGCATTTCTTGTAATATCTGTCAATTTGAAAGAATTATTCTTGACAAATTCTGCAGATCATCACGGTGATTTGCACACCTATCACTGCAGTGATCTACACATCCTTGGGTATTACTGCAGATCATTACTTCATCACAGTGATCTGCATACTTATCATTACAGTGCTCGGCACACCATATACTCTGCGTATCTCATCTTAATACGGCGATTATTGTGCAAGTACTGTACAGTGACTTGCACATCTTGATCTGCGTATACCATTACAAAGATTTTCATAGTTCATCACAGCGCACGCACTTATTACGGTGACTTGCACACCTTTTGTTATAGCGTTTCATTGAGTGACTTTCAACATGACATCTGCACAAATGGTTACACCACCACCCATATTCTTAATAGAAGGTGAATCCCCTTCCATAGAGTGGGAAGAATGGATTTCTATTTTTGTGTAGTACCTGGAGGCTATAGATGGTCTCAGATTCTCTGCACCATGGAAAAAAGCACTACTGGTAAATTCCTTAGGTAAGGAAGTTCAACATGACTTCATTTTTTTACTGCAGATTATGGGTGCTGATGGAGAGCTGGTCGATAATCCATATGTGGAAGCGTAAAACAGGCTAGAAAAATATTATGGGAAACAAGTCAACATAGTTATGCAGCGGCACAAGTTTTATTCTTTACCGCAAAGAGAAAGAGAAACGGTGGATCAGATTGTCACACGTCTAAGAGAATTAGCACTCAAGTGTGATTTTGGTACGAAGACTGATCATATGATTCGTGATCAATTAATAGTGCAATGCAAGAATAAAAAAATACAAGAGAGACTATGGGCAGCGAGAAATCCAACCTTACAGGAAGCTATTTCCATTGCCAAAATAGTAGAAGAGTCGGACACATGCATGAGAGAAATGCAAAATTTGGAAATGAAAAAAGAGGATACTGTGAATGTGGTCAATAAAAAAGAAGATCTAGCAGATAGTGACTACAGCTCAAAGCAGAAGAATGAATATAAAGCTGTGCCTAATAAACCTAAACCTAAATCGGGTCATGCTGCCGATTTAGTAGGTTGCTATGCCTGGGACAAAATTTGCAGAAAGTGTGGGAAGAATAGGCATTTAGAGAGAGTCTGCAAAGACTTTTAAGAGGACATTTCAAAGAATAGAGTTGCATTTGTAGAAGAATCTTTTGCCTCACCAGACATAGAACTCTGTGTTGAAAATGAACACCAGGGTAGGAAGCAAAGACCCAAGGCCAGTTTCACTGTCAACGGTGTGTCTGTAGAATTAATGGTTGACCCGGGTTCAATGTTCTCAATTGTGCCTTACAGTCTGTTCAAAGATGCTTGGCCAGGATTGTCGCTTCACGATAGTGATAATTCACCAAAGGGGTACGGAGGAGAGAGTATCTCCATCAAGGGTTTTGTTGAGATCGATTTTTAATTCAAGGGGAGAAAGGCACAAGGAAAGATGTATGTATCAAACCAAGGCCCAGCCATTTTGGGGTGGGTGCAACAACATGATTTGCATGTTATTCTTGATCCCAGGTCCCAGGAACAAGTTCTTAGTGTTCGCAATGGGGGTAGTCTGGAATTTATCTTAGACAAGTATGAAAGTGTTTTTAAGGAGGATTTATGTAAACTTGAGGGGTATGTGCATGAGATTAAAGTGAAGGAGGGGACACAGTCTGTAAGACATTGTGTGAGGAAAATTCTGTTAGTTATTCGAGACGAAGTGAAGGATATGTTAAACAATATGCAAAGGCAGGACATCATTGAGCCAGTGGAGGTGTCGGAATTGTTATCTCCCGTCGCCCTCACAAAAAAAGGGATTGCAAACTCAGGTTTTGTGTAGAGCTTAGGTTATTGAACCAAAACATTGTTGTAGATAGTTTTCCCCTGCCCAACATTTCTGAGATGGTGCTGTTGATGAATGAAGCAAAATTCTTTATGAAGCTAGGCCTAAGGTCGGCTTATCATCAAATCATGTTACATGCAAATTCAAATAAATTCACAGCTTTTGTCCCTATGGAGGGGGTGTTCCAATTTAAGAGGCTTCCGTTTAGGTTGGCATCTGCCGGTAGTGTTTTTCAGCGCAAAATGCACACGCTACTTAGTAATGTTGAGAACACACATTATTTTCTAAATGATATTCCCATCACAGGATGGAATGAGGTTGAACACAATAAAACCTTAGCAAGAGTTTTGGAGCTTTTGACTAATGCTGGTCTTCTTACTTTAAGGAAAGATAATTGCGAATTCCTGTAAAGAGAAATTGATTATCTTGGATACACTATCTCTGAGAAGGGTGTGGAGCCTAAGGAGGATTTGTTGAGAGCCATCAGGTTGGTGGCTACTCCCATCGGGAAGGATCAACTCAAGGCATTCTTGGGATTAGTCGAATATTATTCTAAATTTGTTCACGACTTTGCAGAGAAAACTGAGCCAATTAGAGAATTGCTAAGGAAAGGTAGACAATTTGAGTGGGTTGATGTGCAGGATAAGGCATTTTAAGGCATTAAGAATGACATAGTGAAGGCCGGCATTTTGACTCCATTTGAACCTGGCAAGAAGACTCTGCTTACTGTGGATGCTAGTGCTCATGGAATGGGTGCCGGTTTTTCCAAATGAAGATGGGTGTGGAAAAACCTGCTGCATTTGCATCACGCACTCTCAGTAAATCGGAAAGAAATTATGTAGTGATCGAGAGTGAGGCATTGGCGGCAGCATGGGGTGTTCAGTATTTTTGCACCTATTTGTGGGGTACACAGTTCACTTTAAGAACTAATCATAAGCCATTGATTAGGATTTTGAGTCCAGGTGGGGCAACCAAAGGTTTCTCATGCGTTTTGCTACCAGATTACAAGAGTATACTTACAGCTTGGAACTTGTGGCTGGTTGGAAGAATGTTCAAGCTTATTGCTTGTCGAGGTTACCTTTGTGCGAGAAGGATAGTGAGCTGGATGATGAAGAAGTAGTGTGTGTGGTCGTTGGAGTTGATGATGCTTTGAAAGACGAGTTCTGTTCGATTACCAAGGAGGAATGGCAAGCAGCAGCCAAAGATGACGAGGTTATTCAAGGTCTGATCGTGTGCGTCAGGAATGGATGGAGATGTGAGGGTGATTTTAAGCCAGAATTGACGGGTACATTAAATAGCAAGAGGAATTTAGTGTTGGCGCGACGGATTACTTAGTGTTGAGGGGTGTAAAATCTGTTCCCCTAAGGGGTTGAGGAGAAGGTTGTTTTTGTTGGCACATGAGTGCCATTTGGGGCAAACCATTATGAAGAAACGTGTCAAGGATAAGTTCTAGTGGCCAGGTTTAGATGAGGATGTTAAGGTGTGGGTGGAAAATTGTAGCTTGTGCAGAGACAGTGAGAAGAGACTCAAGATTGGTACTCAAGGTATGGGATCGCTTGGTGGAGGACAAGGTGGAGCAGAATGGGGAAAAGGTGCGTCTTGATTTTATTGGTCCAATGGATTTCTTAGCTAATGATATTAGATATGCCATGGTGTTGGAAGACGTTTATTCAAGGTGGGTGTTGGTGGAGTTCTTGAGAAATATCACCACAAGCAATGATATCAAGAGGTTACGTACTATTTTAAGAAGGGAAGGTTGTCCTGGTATTTTAGTGACAGATAATGGCACGCAGCTCACATTCCATGCCATGCGGATGTTTTTGCAAGAGAATGGCATAAAACATATGTGCACCTCATTATACAATCCACAAGGGAACGGTATGAATAGAGTCATTAAGGGTACTGTTTAAATGGCTGTACAAGGCAGGCAAGTGTGGTGAGGAGTGTGGATGACTTGGTGTGGGCCTACAATACCACTGTGAATGGGGCAACAGGTGAAATCCCGTTTAGAAGAATGAGAGGCAGGGTACCCAAGACTAAATTGACGCCTCAGTGGTTGATGGAGAGTGGAGTGATCAGAATGGGAGGGGACTACGCGAAGGAGTGGAAGATAGAAATTGAAGATATGATCAAAGTTAAGTTGGGTAAGAGAGAGAAATAAATAAATTCTCTTTGCCGATGGTGGTGAAAGAAGTACACCACTGGCATGTGGCGTTAGCAAATAGGGAATGGTGGAACCGAAGAAGGGTGGCTTAGTACTGCAGAAGTGTGATGTCGGTAAAGAGAGGGTGGTGGTATGTCAGATGGTTCTTGTAAAGTAATAATGAGTTTGGTGAGCTGCGATGGGAGTTCTAGAAGTAACATTTCTGAATTGCTTTGTTATGGGGTAACATGAAGTTTGTTGCGTTGTTAATTGGTTTGTACTGGTGTGCACTTCACCAGTCTGGTGGGCTCATTGCCATATATCTATCGCATAGTTCTCATGTAATGTTGTTTCTCTTGTTTTTTTGTTTTGTTGTTTTTACTTTCCTTTGTAAAGTAAGGAGATATGTTGTGACCTATGTACTGCTGGTTCTCCATGGATTGTCAGTCTCGTGATGTTGTCATGGGTAACTTGGAATGCTCGGCATTCACGAGACACAGGAGAAGGTCAGAGACTGTTGGTGGACCAAGCAGGCAGGGAGTTCCTCGCTGTGGAGAAGGAGCTAATAAACCTTCACGATATTCTTCCTGTGTGTACTTCTTCATTACTTCAACAAAGGGCAATGCCAGCAAGTCAGAAGTTTCAAGGATGACTTGGGGGCAATCTTTACATATCCAAGCAGTGCCACCATGGGGGTGATGACGAGCTCGGCAAGGAGCATAGCCTTGGTTGCCACCAGCATGCATATATCTGTGGACACTGCCAGGCCATCTGCAAGAAATCTGCATTTGTTGCTCTACATCTCTAGCGAGTGGAGTCCACAGCTAGCGTGCTAGCCGCAGGTAAATTGCTCTATGTATATATTTTTGCTGTATTAGTCTAAATGTCCCACTGGGGAGATATCTTTAATCTGATGGCAGCGTCATATCCATTTCGCTTATGTAATCTCTAGTTCCCATTTTCTCTGTAAATCACCACATGCAGTTTATCCAAACTACAACTGTACTTTTGTGTAATCAGCTTTATGGGGCTACGGATCACAATGACCAAACTGGGGACATTCCAATCTAATGGATCGTCTGGCATCTCTGGGAATAACTCCTTAATATAGAATCGAAGTTGGATGGTGTGTCAGAATAGCTATAGCTGTGAAGGCATCACATTGTGAGCATTCTGATGGCATGATAAATGTGTTATTATTAAAGGTGTCTCCCAATGTTACTAGTTTTTCTACTACACAGTTGTCTAATCACCCCAAGGTTAGTCAATGTTCCTCTACGGTTATGGAGCAGAGGGAAGTTTGGCGAGTATGGCTTATTCTTTCCCACCAGTTTAGGCAGCCAATCCCATGCCCCGCAGGTACATCTTACCTCATGGACTTCACCACATGGGTGCCTGACCTGCCACAAACCGGTACTCAGTGAAACAGGGGCCGTTTGTTCCACTTCAGTGTCACAAGTTGGTGGTTGTCTAGTGCTGGGGAAGCAGTGATGGCCTAATTGTGTCTAGGCCGTAAGGTGATATACTTCAAAGTTGGAAGATTGAATCCCCTGCTTGTATGGCAATTGCATCTTGCTCCAAGCTATTCAGGGCTGTCCACCTTCCCACACTGAATTTTTTTCAACTAAGAATATCCAGATCCAGCTTCATTTAGCGGCATCTGATTACTCCGAAATAGCTACAATAGTTTAGGGAGCAGCGCCATCTTCAAAAGGCAAGTTCCCCGCCATAGATATCAGCACTTTGATCCATCTGTTTCCTACTTTGGTCACGCACTTCCCATAGTTTTCACTGTTTGTGGACAAATCCCAGCGATACCCGACCCCCAGGTATCTTACAGGTTCCAACTGCCACCTCAGCGGTACCTGCAGCTCCGGGGTAATTGTCAGCCTGGTTAGGGCTAACTTAGACTAATTGATTTTTAATCCAGACCATTCCACTAATGTAGTTATTTCAGTAATTATAGGATGAAGATTACACGCAGGGTCTTTGAGCAATAGCAGCATATCGTCTGCATACATGGACAGACCCTACGCATGCCTAATTTTAGGTCTCTGTGATGGTGGAAAAAGCTGGCAAGTGGCTCTACAGCTAGGGCAAAAAGGGTAGAAGAGAGAGGACATCCTTGCCTGGTGATCCTATGAATCGATATTGAAGAAGACAATACATTCTTGCCTTCTGGTTGGTGTATAGTAGTGATCCATTTGTTTATAGCTTTGGCCACTCTCATACTTTCTATTAGTGTGAGTAAGAAGGGCCATTCTACAGAATCAAAAGTTTTGGCCGTGACTAAAAACACTGCGACTACCTCAATATCTGGGTGAATTTGGTAATTAACCAAAAAAGTGTGCTCAGGTTATCTGCGGTTGATTGTCCCGGAATGAAACCTTACTGTTCTGGCAAGAAGGGAAGTAACGTGTTTGCAATAATTTTAGCTAGTATTTTATTGTCAATTTATTTTGTGACAATGGACGGGATGATCATACCCATGTGGTGGCTTAACAGGGTTTAGTGATGTAAACACAATGGCTTCACACATGATTGGGGGTAGTGTACCTGTCTCAAGCCTCATTGTACACTTCTAGTAGAAATGAGGACATTTCTGTTGCACGTTCTTTATAAAACTCCACCAGGAGCCCATCACCACCTGGGGCTGAAGCATTTCTCATAGATTTTATCATAGACTTAATCTCTTGAGTAGTGATGGGGTGCACTGTGGCTCCCTTTGGACAGTTCAAGTCATGCCAGGGTCGTCCTATCCAGATACGTACGTATACCCTGTGAAGGAATATCCACCACTGCAATGTAAAATTCCATATAAAAGCCTGAAAATTCCTGTTGAATTTTCGTGGGGAGGAACCTATGCACGCCATCCCAGGTTTCTATTGCAACTATGTCCAAATCCGCCCCAGCCGGCTAAAATATAACGGCCTGTGTAGAGCCCAGAGCATAGCCACAGAGGTAACAGAGCCCTGGTTCAACGTGTAGTAGGATAAAATCACTTGGTGGGTTTCTGTTTAAAGACTGTGTCTGACAGCTCACATGGTTGCAGCCGCTACATTCCAGGTATCCCCAGATAGCTGGCGATGGTCAAAGCCATCAGAACCGGAGAATGATCACAAAAAATCTTTGGTAAATATATTATAGTTTCAAACCAGCCCATCGCATCTCTAGATCCTAACCAGTAATCAATCCTGGAAGATGTTCCATGTACTGCGGAATGGAATGTATACACTCTGGAATTAGGGCATTCAACACAGTACAAGACCAGCAGTTTGTACTGGTCCATATTATCCCATAGATCTTTCCATGCTTCGGTGTGTCAGCTGGACCCGCTGCCGGTGCTATTCAAACCAGCTTGCAGCATTAAAGTATTTTCCACATATTACAGAGCGAGGGGGGCGGGGAAGAGCGCAGCCCACAAACCTGTCTCTAACTTTAGTAAAATAAAAGAACACAGCATATGTATTGATCAATGCAATATGTGCCAAATCCAACAACCCGTGCACAACCACACACCGGCACTCTCCATCACAGAACATGTCCAGAGGCCTGAACCAGCATGCGTCTCCTGAATTAATGCAACAGCCACCATAGGCCTATTGAGGTATACAGTCACCAGTCAGCCCTTGTGGTGGTCATTCACCCCTGTCACATTGCAGGAGAGCAGCCTAATCTTGTGGCTGCCCCAGTCATATGTGTTGTATCTGCTGCTTTGACCCCTCTTCCTCTAAGCTTATCTGTCGAATCAGAAGTATTTCTTACATCAAATCCCTGTGCCACCTGTGATCTAGTAATAGTCGCCCAAACAGCGCTCCCAAAAACCCGTACCACATTGCATGAGTAACCTTACCAGAGCTTTACAGTCCAGCCTCTGGTGGCTAAACTGGCATCAATCACTTTGTTGCTCAGACTCCTGTGATGCTCCGCAGTGTTAGATATAACAGTAGTGAAAGTTGCCTGTCCTTCTTCCATATCGATGAGAGATATAACTTGCCTTGAGACTGTGGATGGTTATCCGAGGATTAGTAGCTGGTGAATTGTGGGCGGGGAGACCTTTTCTAGCTGACACACGGAGTGCCTCCTCTTTTACAATCATTAAAGCACGAGAGCAAGCCTTGTTCACTGTGGAATTAAAAACAGTTAGCCTTTCATAAACAAGTGAAGAGAAGCTTCCAGTTTTTAATAGTCTCTATCCAAGTATCAATGTCTTCAGGATGGTGGAAGAACGACCTACCAATTGCTCCTTCTGTCCATTCAAGGACTGAGGAATCATCTTCGTATTCTTCGGGCTGCGACTCTTCGGTCACCAACTGGACCCATACAGTTCAGTAATAATATGTTTTTTATCATTATTACTAGGTCAGCCCCAGATGAAGACCAGGTCAGACGGGAGTGTGGTACAGCCCTGTTGCATTTGTCATGACATTTTATTATAGTAGGCTCTGGAACAGGAAACAGGAAAAGGGCTTTGTCAAGCTGCTTAGTGACTGAGTCGGCTTTTGTAAAAAGGACACATTACTGGGTGTGTTATCCCGCTACCACAACCAGCAGTGACATCGTAGACCACCTCAGTCTAAGTAAGCAGGAATAGAGTTGATATAATTGATACACTGTCTCTCTCATGTTGTGCTGATGGAGTAAAAGTTGTATTGCACTTATATATGTAAATAACACAATATTTTCCTATGTACAGTGCTCTGATTCTTTTAGGTCATGTTCACGCTATATAAAACCTCTAAATATAATTATTGAAAAGATTGGGATTGAATTAATTTCTGCAACATCCACATCATTGCAAGACACCAAGAGGGGTCACTAGATCATTTACTCACTTTGAAAGAAACTAAGGGGTTCTATCGACCAGGTGCTCATATTTTATGGCCGGTTTGCCTTGCTCCATCATAAATGAGCACAAAGAAGCAAAGTCAATCAAAAACCTATCTTGACACCACACCAGTCACGACTGGAGTGCCTCCAGGATCCACACTCACACCCACCTTATTCAACTTGCTTATTGAACCTCTTACCAAACTTCTGAAGCTGTCAAACATTTACTGCCACATGTACGCAGATAATACAAAATTGTATCTGAAAATTTCCTCGCCTACAAACATCAAATTGCTCAACTGTACCCTACTAAAACAAAACAATGGCTGACCTGCAATCAGCTCATGCCTAACACTCTAAATACTGAATTCCTACTGATCACCGCTCACAATCTCTCTGCTCGCTTAAAGCAATGGCTCAAACAACTCACTGCTCTTAAGAGATTAAACCACTTTAACCCTGACCTCAACATTGAAGCTAGAATCCAGTTGAAGATAGCTTGCATGACTCATAAGGCTACTGACCATAACACACCTGTCTACCTGGCTAAAAAACTTGAACTATTGGGTGGTAATCGCTCCTCAAGAGCCTCTGACTCCCTGCTGCTGAAGCCACAGAAGTTCAACAAAAAGAAGATTACCAACCGCGTTCTTCTCTGGTCTAGCCCCCAGAAATTTGGACAAAACACTCCTCTACCCACTTCGAAAAAAAAGAAAGCTTCTATTGACTGGATTCTTCCACTAGCTCTCTTTAGTCACTCAGCTCGATCATTGTCACGTGGACGCATCTGGCTCATGGATCTAAGAAGCTGCTGTGGTTTACTGTTATTTGTTTGTGTTTTGCATCCTCGTGGCTCAACTGGGGCCCATGATGCCGGGGTTCATAGATCCGGATCAGGCCGGATTCGTTGTGATCAGGCAATGCAGCAACAATACTAGACGGCTACCACATCTCTTAGATAAGTCCCACAGACAGTCCGAGGAATGCGTCTTCCTATCAATAGACACCGAGAAGGCGTTTGATAGGGTCCACTGGCCCTTCTTGGAGACTGTCCTGGAGAAGTTCCGGTTTGGATGCCGCTTTCGCCTGTGGGTCTCTAGTGGCTACATCCGCCCATCAGCTACTGTTAGAGTGAATGGTTTCACCTCTGAACCTTTTAATATCACCAGGGGTACACAGCAGGGCTGCTCCCTCTCCCACCTGCTGTTCGCTCTTTACATGGAGCCCCTAGCTCAGAGGATATGGGAGAACCGGCTGATCCAGGGAATCCTTTTTGGAGGAGACCATCACACCGTTAGCCTTTATGCTGATGATGTTGCCACGCTCGAGTCCCCCCACACCTCAGTCCCGGCATTTCTGGCCGAACTGGAGGAATTTGCAGCGGCATCTGGCTTTAAAGTCAACGTAGCTAAGTCCCAAGCGTTGAGCTTCTCACTGAAGCAGACCACCATCATGGCCCTAGCTCAAGCATGCCCTATCCACTGGGACCAAAAGGTTATGCCCTATCTGGGCATTACGCTGTCCCTATCCATTGCTGAGACGATGTCCCTAAATTACTCTTGGTTACTGCCGCAGACGAGACAGGAGCTCCAAAAGTGGCGACCGTTTAATCTCTCATGGCTAGGTAGAATAGCAGCCCTCAAAATGAGCATACTCCCCAAAATCCTATATCTCTTTCAATCCCTCCCTGTAGACCCCCCCCCGGGTGTCTTAAAACAGCTACAATCTGAATCTACCACATTTGTCTGGGTGGGCAAGAGGCCGAGAATGAACAGGGTTCTGAGCTACAGACCTCATGAAGAGGGGGAGCTGGGGATTCCCGACCTTGACCGTTATTACAAAGCGACGCAACTGCGGACTCTCTTGGAATGGGCTCAACCGGAGTCTGAGAAGAGCTGGCTCTTCATGGAGCGAGCACTCACGGAAAAGGCTCTCTGGAAAATCCCCTTCCTCCGCAAGGCCCATAGACCCCCGGGACTATATGGCTCCCCTGTGGCCCGTGCCACCCTGAAAGCCTGAGATGCGAAAGCTACCCGCAATGGTCTGACGACTTTCCCCTCACTCCCATCACGGAAAATCAGGATTTATCTCCGGGCCTTAATTGGGACGCGTTTAGCCACCAGGACGCAGGTCTGTAGGGCATTTTTTGGATGTCGAAGGCCCTTTCTCCTTCGAGGATTTTAAGTCTGACTTCCATGTGCCAGAAACGGAGCGCTACCATTACTTGCAAATACGACAGTGGGTCCTGAAACCCCAAATCCGCCCGGGAGCGGAGCGGTCCCTTACTAAGTATGAGCGCTGGCTGCTTTCGAAGCACTCCACAAAGCGACTTATCACAGACCTCTATCATATCTTGCGCCCCCCTGAACAGTCGTTTAAGTCTGCAGGCCAAAGATGGTGGGAGGTGGAGCTAGGTCGGACCCTGACCCCCAAAGAGTGGGCGGATATTTACTACTGAGCCCGACACTCAGCACATAACATGAATAGCATTGAAATGGCCACCAAGATCATGGCATACTCAATCAATCAATCAGGGAATTGTAAGCGCGCTACTCACCCGTGAGGGTCTCAAGGCACTGAGGGGGGGGGTCCGCAGATCTGTTTAGCCGAAGAGCCAGGTCTTCAGGGTCTTCCTGAAGGTGTTCAGGGAGGGGGCGCGTCTGATGTCTGCCGGTAGCTCATTCCAGGTCTTGGCTGCAATGTGAGAGAAGGATCTTCCGCCTGCTCTGGCTCTGTGGATGCGCGGGTTTCGGCCAGTGCGAGGTTGGAAGATCGGAGGTTTCTTTTGGGTACGTGGGAAGTTGATTCTGTCGTTGAGGTATTTGGGTCCGTTGTTGTGTAGGCATTTGTAGGCGTGAGTGAGGATTTTGAAAGTGACTCTTTTCTCCATGGGGAGCCAGTGGAGACTTCGTAGGTGTTGGCTGATGTGTTCGTGTCGGGGGATGCCGAGGACGAGTCTGGCGGCGGTGTTCTGTACTGTCTGGAGTTTGCGGAGTAGGGACTTGTTGATGCCGGCGTAGAGTGCGTTTCCATAGTCCAGTCTGCTGGTGATGAGTGCGTGGGTGACTGTCTTCCTTGACTCAGGGGGATCCACTTGAAGGTCTTGCGGAGGATGCGGAGGGTGTTGAAGCAGCTGGAGGTGACGGGCGTTGACCTGTCGGTTCATGGACAGTGATGAGTCGAGTACGATGTCGAGGTTCTTGGCGTGGTCTGAGGGGGTAGGTGGGCTTCAAGGGCAGTCGGCCACCAGGTGCTGTCCCATGCAGAAGGGGTGGTAGCGAGGACGAGGACTTCTGTCTTCTCGGCATTGAGCTTCAGGCAGCTGTTGGTCATCCAGACTGCGACGTCTTGCATTCCTTTCTGGAAGTTGAGTTTGGCAGTGGTGGGGTCTTTGGTGAGGGAGAGGATGAGCTGGGTGTCGTCGGCGTAGGATACGATGTTGAGGCTGTGTTGTCGGATGATGGCTGAGAGGAGGGCCATGTAAATGTTGAAGAGGGTGGGGCTCAGTGATGAACCCTGTGGGACTCCGCAGGTGATTTTCATGGGGTCGGAGAGGAAGGGTGGGAGTCTGATCCTTTGGCGTCTTCCAGTGAGGAATGATCATATCCAGTCCAGGGCTGTTCCTTGTATGCCTGCGTCGTGTAGTCTGACAACTAGTGTGCGATGGGAGACGGTGTCGAAGGCCGCTGATAGGTCGAGTAGGATGAGGGCTGCGGAGTGGCCTTGGTCCAGGAGGGTGCGGATGTCATCTGTGGCAGCGAGTAGGGCGGTCTCTGTGCTGTGGTTGCTTCGGAATCCGGATTGGGGCGGGTCGAGGATGGCGTTCTATTCAATGAATCGTGTCAGTTTCCTGTTGACTGTTTTCTCTGCAACTTTGGCTGCGAAGGGGAGGAGGTCGGTGGGGTCAGCTGTGGGCTTCTTGAGCAGGGGTCTGACTTCTGCGCGCTTCCAGTCATCTGGGAAGGTGCCTGTTTTGAAGGTGGTGTTGATGGTGCGTTGTAGTTTGGGTGCGATGGTGGCCACGGCTCTGTGGTAGATGTGAGGGGGGCAGGGGTCGGTGGGGGCCCCCGAGTGGATGCTTTTCATGGTCGAGGCAGTGTCTTCGGCCGTGATCGGTGTCCAGTTGGACATGGTGGGCTGGCTGGTGTTTCTGGGGGCGGGGGGCCGTCTGTGGCGCCTTGTGGATGGTTGATGAAGTTGTCATAGAGGTTTTTGATCTTGAGGTGGAAATAGGTTCCAAGCTTGTCGCAGAGGTCTTGGGATGGGGTGATGTCTGTGGCTTCGCTGCGTGGGTTGGTGAATTCTTGAATGACACTGAAAAGTTCCTTGGAGTTGGTGGAGTTGGCCAGGATTTTGTTGTGGATGAAGTTCCTTTTGGTGGCTCTGATCTGGTTGTGGTAGTCCGTCATGGCGTCCTTGTAGGTGGTGTGGTTTTCGGTTGTCTTGGTGTTTCTCCAGTTCTTCTCCAGGCGTCTGCAGGTGCGTCTGGCTTCTTGGAGAGCGGTTGTGAACCAGGCGGCTTTCCTGGAGCAATGTCTGTCGGGGTTGTGTAGAGGGGCGAGCTCATCTGGTACCTTACGCCCTCCCGACTTCACAAGAGTGACCCTGACCACTCGCCCACTTGCTGGAAAGGGATGTGATTCTGAAGGCACGCTCCTGCTATGGGAATGCCCTGTGCTTGCTACTTATTGGACACAGGTGCTGGACGAGATTGACAACCACTTCGACACCACGCTCCTACGCTTCCCTGAGTATGTGGTCCTGGGGGTGTCTGACAGACTTACCTATCCCCTCAAGTCTCGCAAAGGTAGGCAAATGGGCATAGCCCTAGGGGCAGCATTGCAAAATATATTATCACACTGGGGCACATACAACATACCTAATGTACAGGTATGGCTACACAGATTGTGGTATGTTCTTGGCATGGAACGCATTACCTCTTCGCTTCAAGGCGATGGGGTCTCCTTTGCTGATATGTGGCGCCCCTTTGTCTCCCTGTTGTGCACTGAGTTTCGCTAGCTGTCCTGCCCAAGATAGCTATGGTTGCTCCGCCTTCCCGAACTGAGTCAAGGCGCAAACTGATCACTACTCGAATGTGCTATGGTGTGCTGGGCCTGTTTCACCTTATTGATCAGGCATCTGGAACGGGGGAGGAGATGGGAGGGGGAAGGAAGGGGGATAGGGAGGGAGGCGGGGAAGTTCTTATTTTATGTTATTTTGATGCTCTGCGAAGCAAAACAACAATTGCCGGCCTATGCTTTAGGCCGATGTCTCACTGCATCTTGTTTGTTAATACTTCAATAAAAAAAGATTTCAAACTAAAATCACTTGGCGACTTTCTGTTCCAAGACTGGGTCTGACAGCTCAGATGGTCACAGTCGCTACATTCTATGTATCCCCAGATAGCTGGCGATGGTCAAAGCCATCAGAACCGGACAATGATTGGACAGAGTCCTAGGTAAATGTGTTATAATTTCAACCCAGCCCATCTCATCTCTAGATCCTAACCAGAAATCTTTACTGGAAGATATTCCATGTACTATGGAATGTATACACTCTGGAATTAGGGCATTCAACACGATACAAGTCTGGCAGTTTGCACTGGTGCATAATATCCCATGGCATAGATCTTCCTGCGCTCGGTGTGTCAACTGGACCTGCTGCCGGTGCCATCCAAATTAGCTTGCAGCATTAAAGTATTTTAGCCATATTACAAAGCAAGGAGGAAGCGTCCACAAGCCTGTTTCTAACTTTAGTGAGAAAAAAAAACCAAAGAAGGATCGTCGAAGTTCGACCCATATGTACTGATCAATGTAATGTGTACCAAACCCAACAACCCCTGTACAACCACATACCGGCCCTCTTCATCACAGAACGTGTACACAGGCCTGAACCATAAGCCTTGTTTAACCAATATAGCCACTTCCGTAGCACCTGAGGAAAAGAAATGGAGGTACAAGCCACAGATTTTGGGGAAATGATTAACCCCCACATAACAAGCATGCATCTCCGGAACTAATGGAAAACACACACCTTAGGCCTAATGAGGTATGCAGTCACCAGTCGGCCCTTGTGGTGGTCAGTCACCCCTCTCACATTACAGGCGAGCAGCCTAGACTTACATCCAGAGCTTGCCCCAGTCATATGTGTTGCATCTGCAATTTCGACCCCCCTCTTCCTGCTAAGCTTTTCTGTCAAATCAGAATTATTTGATCTGAAGTATTTCTACCATCAAAACCCTGTGTCACCTGTGTTCTAGTAATAGTCACCCACACAGCCCTCCCAACAAACCCCTACCCACATTGTATGAGTAACCTTAGCAGAGCTTTACAGTCTAGTCTCAGGGTGGCTAAACTGGCATCTATCACATCGATGCCCAGACTCAAGTGATGCTCCATAGTGTTAGATATAACAGCAGTGTTAGAATACTGTCCTCTGCATATCGATGAGAGATATAACTTGTCTTGACACTGTGGGTGGTTATTCGAGGATTAGTAGCTGGTGAATTGTGGGCGAGGGAGACCTTTTCTAACTCTCACACTGGTTGAGTGCCTCCCTCTTTTAAAAATTTTAAAGCACGAGAGCAAGCCTCAAACATACCTCTGCCGACCCCAGAGAACTCAAAAATTACTGGCCAATCTCCCTGCTCCCATTCCCAGCGAAGGTACTGGGAAAGATCATCAACAATCAACTCATGAGTCACCTGGAGCAGAACCAGCTACTCGACGCCTCCCAATCCGGCTTCCACAGCAATCACAGCTACGAAACCGTCCTGATAGCAGCCACTGATGACATCCAAACCCTCCTCGACCAAGGAGAAACAGCAGCTTTGATCCTCCTTGACCGCTCAGCAGCCTTTGACACCATATCCAACCACACAGTAATCGAAAGATTCCACCACATCGGCATCCAAGGAGACGCGCTCAGTTGGAACACCTCCTTCCTCACCGGAAGAACCCAGAGGACCCACCTCCCGCCTTTCACCTCTGAACCCAAAGAGATCACCTGCGGTGTCCCCCAGGGCTCATCCTTCAGCCCGCGCTCTTCAACGCATATATGACCCCGCAGGTCAACATCGTCAGATCCCACGGTCTCAACATAATTTACTATGCAGACGACACCCAACTCATCCTCTCACTCACCGATGTCCCTACCACCATCAGAACCAACTTCCACAGATGTATGACAAACATCGCTGACTGGATGTAGAAAAATTGCCTGCAGCTAAACACAGACGAGACGGTAGTACTGATCTTTGGCAACAGCAGCAACACATGAAATGACTCCTGGTGGCCATCAGACATAGGACCCACACCCACTCCTTCCGACCACGCCAGAAACCTTGGATTCATCATGGACAACAAGCTCACCATGAAATCACAGATCAACGCCGCCTCCTCTGCCTGCTTCCACACTCTGTGCATATACAGAAGATGTTCAAGTGGCTACCCCTCCACGCGAGATGCACAGTGATTACATGCCCTAATCACCAGCCGACTGGACTACAGCAACACGCTCTACGTAGGAATTGTCGCACACCTCCTACAGAGACTTCAAACCATACCGAATGCCACAGCCAGACTCATCCTCTGCCTTTCCCGACAAACCCACATCACAAACCACCTCAGGCAACTCCACTGGTTCCCTGTAAAGAAGAGATGACAATTCAAGCTGCTGACCCACGCACCCAAGACTCTACAAAACCAAGGACCCATATATATTAACCACTGCCTGAACTTCCACCAACCGTCGAGAAGACTACGCTCCACCTCCCTTTCACTTACCCATACTCCCTGCATCTACCCAAGCTGAAGTGGAGGACCATCCTTCTCCCACATTGCAGCAAAGACCTGGAACAGCCTCCCCACACTCCTCCGGACCATCACCTCACTTCCCTTGTCCCTTTGGGGACATTGTTGGGCGGCATTTTGAGGTGCGCGGTCAAGTTGTTGACTGGCCGACCTGACCCAACCCCCTATTTAATGGGAGCCGCGACGCGGACGTGATGCAGACGTGCCAAAAGCAAGCCTGTCTGCGCCCGTCCGTGGCCAGCACCAGCCATGCTGCCTGATTTTCTACCTTGACCCGTATTGCCTGGTCTGGAGATCAGCTTCTAAGCACGGACAAAGTGGCATGTCCGGGTAAGGCCAAGATAGACCTGGGGATGGGCGCCTCTGAGGCAGCACATGCCTCTTTAAGCCGGTGGTTAGCGGAGGTAGGGTGAGTGGCAGTATGACCTTGTCGAAGCCCCCTCTGGTGCCCCCCTTGGCCAATAGCATTACTATCAAGGCCTGTTTGATCAACTGTAGATCGTTACCCAAACACGCAGAGGACATTTGGCTCTCCCTGGAGTCAAACTCCTGGGATCTTATGTTTCTACCAGAAACCTGGCTGAGGGAGGGCACTAACCCTGACCTGATGCTGGCGATACCGGACGGCTTGGATTACTTGTGCCAATCGGGGTGGCAACAAGATAGGAGGGGGTGTGGCCGTTATCCTGAGGGATGGTTGGGAGATCTCCATTAGGAGAATGGAGCACATTGGGTACATTGAGGCTCTGACCTGTGTCAGAATCACACTCTCCTCCTCGGTGGCTGGGATGCTGGTATATAGAGCTCCTGACAGCCCATCCTGCCACCTGTTACAGCTCTGCGACATTGTCGCTCAACTCTCTCTGAAGTACGCCAATCTAACTGTGCTAGGCTACTTCAACGTCCATGTGGATGATGAAAAATTTTCCCAGGCATTATTGCTGGTAAAAACTCTAGAGGGTTTAAATCTCACGCAATGGGTGACCACCCCAATGCATACGGCGAGCCACATGCTTGACCTTATTTTTTCCAACAATCCTAACCTTAAAGTGGAGGCACCGGTACGCCTGACCTGGACGGACCATTTTCTGGTATCATTCAGTTTCTGGCTTGAATCCAATTGGTCTAACTCCTGGTCGATTTCTGACAGGAGGAGAAATTGAGCAGGGTCACCCCAGAAGCTATGGGATCGGCACTCCAAGATGCTCTCCCCCAGCTAAAGGGTGATCCCGACAGTGATGTATCCAGCTTAAATCGCTGGGTCACCTCCGCCTTAGACAGTGTCGCCCCACTTGGGTCGGTGACATCTTCAAGGAGGAAACCCTCAGCCCTCTGGTTCGCCACGGAATTACGAACAGAGAAAAGTTTCTGCCAAAAATTAGAACGTTCCTGAAGAAAATCCTATGATCCAGTGGCTAAATGCCTCTACAAAGAGGCATTGAAAAATTCCATAGGCTTAAGCGCAGTACTATAAGAGAATATTTCTCTAACCAAATCAAACAATCTGACAACTCGGTCAAATAATTTTTTAACATTGTCCAAAGCTTTACTACTCCCACTGCTGTGGACAGTACAGTAACGCCATCTTTTACCCTCTGTGCTGACCTGTCAGACTACTTTGAGGAAAAGATTCAAATGATCTACTTCGCCTTTTCTCTGTCAACGTCCTCCCATGTGCCAAGTCTAACCCCAGACCCTCCCAGCACCTGGTCTGAATTCCGCCCGTTGCTGCTCGAGGTGTCACTCAGGGAGTTGCACAAGTGTAAGTCTGGCTCTCCGGGAGATCCTTGCCCGGCTCAGTTCTTCAAACTACTGGCCCCTTGGCTCAATCCGCTTCTGAACCAGATCTGGTACTCCTCCCTGACAACTGGCATTTACCCAGCTGCCTGGAAACAAGCATTCTTGCTGCCTCTACTTAAGAAACCAGATGTGGAGCCAGCAGAACACAAGACTTTTAGGCCCATCTCCCTACTGCCAGCTCCAGCTAAAATTCTGGAGAAGGAAGTCCAGAAGCAACTAAGTGAATTCCTTGAATTGGACAACTGCTTTCATGATTCACAATCTGATTTTAGAAGGGGGTACAGACCGGAGACCGCAGTTCTTGAAGTCTCTGAAACTGTGCATGAATCTGTGGACCAGGGCACCTCAGCTATGCTGGTGTTGCTGGACCTGTCCACAGCTTTCGACACTGTGGCCCAGCCAATTCTATTGGAGAGACTGAGACAGGTGGGAGTGAGGGGTACTGCTCTGTCCTAGCTCCAGTCGTTCATGGAGAATCTCTCACAACAAGTATTACTACGCCCTTATGTCTCCTCCCAGAAACCCCTTGTTTGCGGGGTACCCCAGTGCTCAGTGCTGAGCCCGCTACTTTTCAATGTATACCTGGCCCCTCTAGCGACCCTGGTTGAGACGTGGGGTGTGAGAGTAGTCTCCTACGCTGATGACACTCAGCTGGTGTTCTCTTTCAAAGAACACTTGGAGGCTGCCTTTCTTACTTTAAGCAATGCCTGAAAAACATCTCGGCCTGGATGATTTAGAATTGCTTAATGCCGAGAAAACAGAGGTCTTATTCTTCAGTCAGACGGCACCACCACCTTCTACTTTGTGGTGGCCCTTGGAGCTGAACCCACCACCTAACCCGGTGGATTCGGCCAGGAATCTGGGGTTTAAATTTGACAACGACCTCTCTTTCAAGACCCAGGTGCGCTGTGTCTCCTCTATATGCTTCTGGAAGTTAAAAGCTTTGAGAAAATTCTTACACTTCCTGCCTGAGGACTGTAGGAAGACCACAGTCCATGCACAGGTGACCTCCCAGCTGGATTATTCGAACAGTCTTTATCTAGGGTTGCCAGCTTATCTGGTCCTCAGGCTGCAGATAATTCAAAACGTTGTGGCCAGACTAATTAGGAACATGCCGATTCGCCATCACATTTCCCAGCATTTGTGGCGCCTCCATTGGCTTCCTGTTAATAGGAGGGTCGAGTTCAAGGCGCTCACTTTTGCCTACAGAGCCACCAGAGATCAGGGTCCGGGTTAACTGAGGCAGAGATTGCAAACATACCAGCAAGACCTGGCCCTGAGATCAAACCACGTGCGACTGCTCAGGGTTCCTCACTTCTTTAAGGCCAGGATAGGTGGCAGAGCGTTCATGGTGAAAACTGCGAAACTCTGGAATGCTATGCCCCTTCACAAGATGGAGTCAGAACAGGCCTTTAGGAAGGCACTTAAAACTTGGCACTTTAACCTGCCTTAGATTGACCCACTTGTTACCCTCACTGCAAATCTGCAATCTAGCACCGGGACACCTCTGTTGCAGTAGCCGTCCACTCTACAAACTACATTTATTATTATTAATCCGGAATTACGAATGGCCTTTGTTAGAAATGGGGATCTCTAGTTGGCAGAGGTAGGTACCTTTGACCCAAATAGGGACCCTTGCTTCTAATCAGGGTAAAGGGATATACACTTCAGATAACCCCTGCTCACCCCCTTGTAAGCTTGGCATGAGCAGACAGGCTTATCCCAAAGGCAATGTGTAAAGTATTTGTACCAACACTCACAGTAACACAGTGATAACACCACAAATGGACACCACACCAGTTTAGAAAAATAAAGTATGTTTAACTAAATGGAACGGACCAAAATAACAAAAATCCAACATAAAAGTATCAAGAAAAATCACTTTCAAAAGGTTTTAGCAACTGAGTCCATAGAAAACTATAGATGTGTGATTTCTTGCAAAGTACCTGTTGTTGTGACAAAATTCACCAAGCCACACAGCCGCAGCGATGAGAAGCGTCAAAAAATAAAGAGATGCGTCGTTCCTGAGACCTTCGTGGATGCGATGAGACAGTTCCGCTGTACACAGGGGAGCGATGCGGCGGGTAAGGTCTGTAGGGGGGGAAGCGATGCGTCGATTCTGAGACGACTCCGATCCGGGGGTGATGATTCGGGGAAAACTTGCCGCACAGGGACGATGCGTGGAATTCCGGGATGCGGTGGTGAACGATGCGGCGGCAGCGAGGCGCTGCGTTGACCTTTTCAGCCGTGATCCCTCGATGTGTCGATTCTTGCCGTGGTGACAAGCGCTGCGTTGGTTTCGGCAGCGGCGCGGTGATGCGGGAAGATTCTGCTCGCACCACAGCGTTGCGTTGGAAAAACTGTCACAAAAAGAGCGGTGCGTCGATTTCCTTGTCGTTGCGTTGCTCTACCAGCTCCCAACAGCAGAAAACCTCCAGGGGCCCAAGACAGTCACAGGCACCTCTTGGCAGGTCAGAACTCCCAGCAAGGAAGTTCAGGGGAGCTGGGGGTGAAGTCTCTGTGTTCATGAGACTTCAAAACAGATGGCAAGTTCTACTCAAGCCCTTGGAGACTTCACTCAAGCAGGGGACACAGCACACAACAAAGTCCTTCTCCTTTCCTTTGCAGAAAACAGCAGCTGCAGGCCAACCCCAGACGCACAGCAAGGGCAGTACTTTCCCCTCAGTTTCTGCAGCTCTTGTCCTTGGCAAAGGTTCCTCTTGATTTCAGAAGTAGTCTAAAGTTCAGGGGTTTTAGGTTGAATACTTATACCCCAAAATGTCTTTGTTCTCTTTGTGCAAGGGTCTCTGAGCCCAGTCCAAACCAGTTCTGCCCTCTCTGGTGCAGCTGCCCGGCAGGAGGTGGAGACAGCATTGTGTAAGGCAGACAGGCCCTATTCAGGTGCAAGGGAAATCTTCTCCCACCACTCTAAATGCAGACTAGGCCTACTCAGGTGCTAGTGAGAACTCCTCCCCTTACTCTGAATGCAGCCCAGGTCTATCCAGCCCAGCCCTGACTCAGGAAAGGCAGGACACACATCAACCCCCCCGGTGGCTGTCTGAGAGAACGCACCTCCCCAGCTCGTCACTCCAAAACCAGACAGTCAATACACAAACAGGCAGAGGCACACAGAATGGTTAAACAAGAAAATGCCTACTTTCTAAAAGTCTGTCAGATTGCTTCTTAATTAATTACTTGTATGTTGAGTCCCAAATGGTGACTAACCATTAAACAAATTGTAACATCAATGTAGTCATTCAAGCAATGAATATTTCAACTCAATTAAAAAATTGCAGCACGAGTATATTTACTCTGAATACAAAAATGTAATTAATAACACAAATATGAGAGGTACATTCAAACGATATACATTCAAACGATATATAATTTGTTTGAGGGTCCATTGTTCTGTATAGCAGGCTTATGTTCCTTTGAATATCTTGTTTGGAATGGTTGTATACATCTATGTTTGTGTAGGTTCCTTTTATGTATCCTCCATCATGGTGTTTTATTATCTTTGAATGTACCCCTCATATTTGTGTTATTAAATACATTTTTGTATTCAGAGAAGATATACTCGTGCTGCAATTTTTTAATTGCGTTGTTGAAATATTCATTGCTTGAATGACTACATTGATGTTACAATTTGTTTAATGGTTAGTCACCATTTGGGACTCAACATACGAGTAATTAATTAAGAAGCAATCTGACAGAGATTAGTAAATAAATTCCCTTGCAGGCACCTTTACCAATATAATTGTTTATTTGCCCAAGCCTCCAAGTGTATATTGGGTTCTCACAGTCTTGTTACATACTTTCTAAAAGTGGCATTTTCAAACACACAATTTAAAAACCATCTTTAGTAAAAGATGTGCTATTAAATTCTGAGTTCAAAGAGCCTAAACTTTATTTTTCCATCTTATCCCTATGGGAAGATATGCTTGTAAAATGTTACAAAGCATTCCCCATTCTGTCCTATGGGGCAAGAGAGCCTTTCAATAGTGAAAAACGAAATTGGCAGTATTTCACTAAGGGAAGACATGGCGTGGCAGTTCGGGCTGGACTGTTCCCATGAGGCACAGGATCAAGACTGATTTGCATATAGCTGTGTCTGATCTGGGGTGGCGAAGTGAGCTAAAGAACGATGATGGATTCAACCCAGATCTGTGACTGGGAGTGAGTGTCTGAAAAGTTTTAGCGCTCCGTCCATCATCTCCTTGTGTTTGCTTCGTTTGCCCCAAGTTGGCAGGGTATGCCCAGACGTGGGCCCTTGCTCACTTTGCCACTGGATTCAAGCTAGCTTGGCTGATGAGGGCTGTTAGCCCGAAACCGGTCCCAGGATGCTTGTTTCTGGTCCAGGGAAGACATGGCTTGGCAGTTCGGGCTGGACTGTTCCCATGAGGCACAGGGTCAAGACTGATTTGCATATAGCTGTGTCTGAACTGGGGTGGCGAAGTGAGCTAAAGAACAATGATGGCTTCTACCCAGATCTGTGACTGGGGGTGAGTGTCTGAAAAGTTTCAGTGCTCTGTCCATCATCTCCTTGTGTTTGCTTTAATCAGGGAGAACCTATCATAATAACAATTTTCACAGAGAGAATATGCACTTTAGCACTGATTAGCAGTGGTAAAGTGCCCAGAGTCCTAAAACCAACAACAACAGGTCAGGAAAAGATAGGAGGAAGAAGCAAAAAGTTTGGGGATAACCCTGCAAAAAGGGCCAAGTCCAACAGCCCTCAAGACATGGGTGTTCAAATAAGCCTACAGGACCTGCAAGCGCGTGGATACCCTATTGGGTGATTAGCCACGCTTTATAAATTCTGCTCGATTGAAGCCTTGATCACCGTGGAATTAACAGTTCAACTTTCATAAACAAGTAAAGCGAAGCGACCAGTTTTTTTATAGACTATCCAAGTATCGATGTCTTCAGGACGGTGAAACACTGACCTATCAATTGCTCCTTCTGTCCATTCAAGGACTGAGAATTTATCTTCGTATTCTTCCCACAGCAGCTCTTCGGTCACCAAATGCGCCCATACAGTTCAGTAGTATTATGTTTTTTATCATTGTTACTTGGTGGGAGCCCAGTCGGCGGAGAGGAGTGTGGTACAGCGCTGTTGAATTTGTCATGACAGTTTATTATAGTAGACTCTGGAACAGGAAAAGGACTTTGTCATGCTGCTCAGTGAGAATGAGTAGGCTTTGTAAACAGGACACATCACTGGATGTGTTATCCCGTCACCAAACCCAGCAGTGACATCGTAGACCACCTCAATCTAAGTATGCGGGCATAGAGTTGATAAAATTGATACAATGTCTCTTGCCTTGTGTTGATGGTTTAAAATTTGTATTGTGCTTATATACGTAACCAAAAGACACACAAATGATAGACGGAATTTGGAATAAATCAAACATTCACCCTCAGTCAAGCGATCTGGGTTAAATCCATTGTTTTTTTGCTCACCATGCCACGCCAGTTAAGACCTAGCCATTTTCAAATCATTGGCCCTGCTCCTCATGGGAACAGTCCAGCTCAAACTGCAAAGAAACAAGCATCCTGGGGCCGGTTTTGGGGTATCACCCCTCATCAGTCAGCTTGAATCCAGAGCACAGTGAGCCCGGGACCCACGTCTAGTCATACCCGTGGCCCTTTATATGGTTCCTCCCTGGGGTGGGCTTTCCTATGGTACATTGGCTGTGCGGTGGCCTTCTAATAAATGCCTTGTCACTTGCTGTACATTCATACAGTTACTTCATTAAGAACACTGTCATATTCTCCAGGAACTCGCCCCGAGTTCTGCAAAGCCATCCCTTACTTCATCACCCAACTCGCCATTGCCTCCGAACACTACATATTCATAGCAGATCTCAACTTCCACATGGAAGACCTTAGCGACGTCGGCACTGCCAACCTAATAGAAAGCATGAGCAACATCGGCCTCATCCAACTCGTCATCGACCCAACACACTTCGTAGGGCACATGCTTGACTCCATCTTCATCTCCAGTGAAACAAGCAAGTACCACCATGTCACAGAACTCACCTGGACCGACCACTTCATTGTCTACTTCACCACCAAAGCCAAACCTCCCAGCACACCTCAGCGCAACTTGAAAACTGTCTCAGACGAGAACTGGAACAACACTCTCCATGTCAACTGACCGAACACAGCTCCAGACCTTAAACAGGCCATCAAGAACTTCAGAGACTGGATCAACGACCAGATCACCCCCACGGAGCTGACCAAGATCAGAGAATCGGCAAAGAGTGTCAACTTCATTATCCCGGAACTTCAGACCTCTAAATGAGTCTGTTGTTGGCTAGAAAGAAGAAGGCATTCCAATAAGGATCCAGTGCACTACACCACCGTCAGGACATCGATCAACCACTACCACCTCCTCCCTAAAGAAGCAAAGAAGAGAGCCCTCACATGCTGGATAAAGATCAGTTCAAACCACAGGAATGAGCTCTTCACCATCATTATGGAATTCAGCAACCCTGCAGCCAACGAGAATATCATAACTCCCTCCTAGGATCTGTGCTACACGCTTGCTGACTACTTCCATTAGAAGATCGCTGTCATCTACAGGGACTTTGAACCTCAGCTATCTGCCAGTGATAGCCTCGACCTCCTCACACCCACTGACACTAACTCCGACCTCCGGCCTGCTTCCTGGGATCTCCTCATTGCACAAGATACCACCTCTATAATGAACTCAATGCACTCTGGGGTACCCACTGATCCATGCCCCCACCATATCTTTAACCTCAGGAGCAAGGCGATCAGATTAGAGCTCACAAACACACTTAACAGATCGATCGCCATGGCCTCCTTCGCGGAAGAGTGGTAACACGTAGAAGTGAAACCCCTCATGAACAAACCTTTAGCAGACCTAGAGCAGCTGAAGAACTCCCGACTGATGCCCCTGCTCTCATTCCTGGCCATAGTCTTCGAGAGGACAATCAACAGTAAGCTGACCAGACACCTGGAGCACAACAACCTCCTGGACTCCTCCCAGTCAGTCTTTCGTGCCAGTCACAGAACAGAGACTGCCCTGATAGCAGCCACAGATGATATCAGAGCCCTCCTGGACCTCAGTCAGACTACAGCCCTCATCCTCCTTCACCTCTCGACTGCCTTCGACATGGTCTCCCACCAGATCCTGATCGACAAGCTCCACCACATCGGAATCCAAGGAAATGCCCTCAAATGGATCGCCTCCTACCTCACCAGAAAAACTCTGAAAATCAGACTCCCGCCTTACTCCTGAGCCCAAGGACATAATCTGTGGTACCCCACAAGGATCCTCGGTCAGCCCCACCTTGTTCTACACTTACATGATACCCCTAGCCAACATTACTAGATCGCACGGGCTGAAGGTCATCTTCTCCACCAACTACACCCACCTCACCAACTAAAGAGACAACTTACATAGGTGCATGGCCAACATCACCGACTGGATGAAGCACAACTGCCTAAAACTGAACACGGACAAGACGGAATTCCTCATCTTCAGTAACCACGCATCTCGTTGGAGCGACGCATGATGGTCAGCAGAACCTGGCTTCTTCCCCTCCCTT
Organism: Calotriton arnoldi; assembly: GCA_963921515.1. Classification (NCBI taxonomy): domain Eukaryota; kingdom Metazoa; phylum Chordata; class Amphibia; order Caudata; family Salamandridae; genus Calotriton; species Calotriton arnoldi. The sequence continues at coordinate 82,948 of CAWUFW010020704.1, read as the reverse complement.
ACCGACCATGCCTATGACTCACAATGCACATGCGCTGCAAGATGATCTTGCAGCTCCCCACCAGCACCAAACAAATGATCACCCAAGCCTTCATGACCAGCTTACTTGACTACCTAAACACTTTGTATGTAGGAATCAACACTAACCTCCAGAGACAACTGCAGACAATACAGAACTCAGCAGCAAGGCTAATCCTCAACCTCCTGAAGCAGACCCATATCACTCACCACCTCAGTAAACTCTACTGGATTCCAGGCCAGAAAAGATGCAAGAACTGACCCATGCTTATAAGGCACTCCACAACGAAGGATCTGCCTACATCAGCCAAAGCTTATTCTTTAGCCAGCCTGCCAGACACCTGCATTCCGCCTCCCTCTTGCTCGCTCAAACTCCCAGAATCTCACAAACCAGGCACGGAGGCCACTCTTTCTCCCACCTGGCTGCAAAGACCTGGAATGAACTTCCCCTGCACTTGAGATCTGCCTCATCAATGAATCTGGAAAGAACTCAAGATCTGGCTGTTCAACTGATCGGCCCCTCTAGACAACAACTCCGCCCCCAGCGCCTTGAGAACCTCACGGATGATTTGCTGTGCTTAATAAATACCCATTGATTAATTTGAGTCCATACATTCATATAGATTTTTCCCAGTGGGGACTTTGTTGTTTTAACTCTCCCTTGCTAATAAATGCATTGCTACATTCAGTGCAGTCTTCAGGGTAGACTTTTAATGTTGTGTTAGCTCTCTTTTTCTTATGAATGCCATGCCACATTCAGTGCAGTCTTCAGTGTGGACCTTGATGTTGCATTAGCTCTCTTTTCTTATGAATGCTTTGCCACATTCAGTGCAGTCTTCAGTGTGGCCCTTTATGTTGCGTTAGCTCTCTGTTTCTTATGAATGCATTGCCACATTCAGTGCAGTCTTCAGTGTGGACCTTTGATGTGGTGTTAGCTCTCTGTTTCTTATGAATGCTTTGCCTCATTCAGTGCCGTCTTCAGGGTGGACCTCTGATGTGACGTTAGCTCTCTGTTTCTAATGAATGCATTGCCACATTCAGTGCAGTCTTCAGTGTGGACCTTTGATGTTGCGTTAGCTCTCTCTTTCTTATGAATGCCTTGCTACATTCAGTGCAGTCTTCAGTGTGGACCTTTGATGTTGCGTTAGCTCTCTGTTTCTTATGAATGCCTTGCTACATTCAGTGCAGTCTTCAGTGTGGACCTTTGATGTTGCGTTAGCTCTCTGTTTCTTATGAATGCCATGTCACATTCAGTGCAGTCTTCAGTGTGGACCTTTGATGTCGAGTTAGCTCTCTGTTTCTAATGAATGCTGTGCCACATTCAGTGTAGTCTTCAGTGTGGACCTTTGATGTTGCGTTAGCTCTCTGTTTCTTATGAATGCTTTGCCTCATTCAGTGCAGTCTTCAGTGTGGACCTTTGATGTTGCGTTAGCTCTCTGTTTCTTATGAATGCTGTGCCACATTCAGTGTAGTCTTCAGTGTGGACCTTTGATGTCGAGTTAGCTCTCTGTTTCTAATGAATGCTGTGCCACATTCAGTGTAGTCTTCAGTGTGGACCTTTGATGTTGCGTTAGCTCTCTGTTTCTTATGAATGCTTTGCCTCATTCAGTGAAGTCTTCAGTGTGGACCTTTGATGTTGCGTTAGCTCTCTGTTTCTTATGAATGCTGTGACACATTCAGTGCAGTCTTCAGTGTGGACCTTTGATGTCGAGTAAGCTCTCTGTTTCTTATGAATGCATTGCCACATTCAGTGCAGTCTTCAGTGTGGACCTTTGATGTCGCGTTAGCTCTCTGTTTCTAATGAATGCATTGCCACATTCAGTGAAGTCTTCAGTGTGGACCTTTGATGTTGCGTTAGCTCTCTGTTTCTTATGAATGCATTGCCACATTCAGTGCAATCTTCTGTGTGGACCTTTGATGTTGCGTTAGCTCTCTATTTCTTATGAATGCATTGCCACATTCAGTGCAGTCTTCAGTGTGGACCTTTGATGTTGCGTTAGCTCTCTGTTTCTAATGAATGCATTGCCACATTCAGTGCAGTCTTCAGTGTGGACCTTTGATGTTGCGTTAGCTCTCTGTTTCTTATGAATGCTGTGCCACATTCAGTGCAGTCTTCAGTGTGGACCTTTGATGTCGAGTTAGGTCTCTGTTTATTATGAATGCATTGCCACATTCAGTGTAGTCTTCAGGGTTGACTTGATGTTGCGTTAGCTCTCTATTTATGAATTCATGGTCACATTCAATACATTTATAGAGTTCTCTCCTGTGTGAACATTCTGATATATTACATTTTGTTTTGTAATCGATCCCTTGTCGCATTCTATTTATTAATATGGTTTCTCCCTAGTGTGGATTTGTTGATGCTGCATTAGCTTATTCTTCCAGTTGAAGACTTTATTACACTCTGTACATACATAGGATTTCTTGTCATGTAGATTTTCAGATGTCGCTTCAGTTGTCCATTTATTATGAATGCTTTGTGGTATTCAATACATACATATGTTTTCTCTCCTGTGTGAACTTCCTGATTTTGTAATACATTTTGCTTTGTAATGAATGCCTGGTCACATTCCGTGAATTCATGTGGTTTCTCCCCACTGTGGACCTGATATGGTTTTAAATCTCTCTTTATAATAAATAGCTGGTCACATTCAGTGCATTTGAATGGTCTCTTTCCATTTGGTATAAATGCTTTGTCACATTTTGTACACTGGTATAGTTTCTCTCATGTGTGAACCTTCTGATGTATTTTTAAACTTTGCTTTGTAACAACTGATAAGTCAGTCAGTACAGCCATATCGTTTCTCACCAGTGTGGAATTTTTGATGTAGTATTATGTACATTCATAGAGTTTCTCCCTGTGTGGACTATCTGATGTTGCATAAAATGTGACTTTCTAATAAATGCCTTCTCACATTCAGTGCATTCATATGGTTTCTCCCCAGTGTGGATTTTCTGATGTTGCTTCAGCTCTCCATTTCTTGTAAATGCTTTGTCACATTCAGTGCATTCATATGGTTTCTCCCCAGTGTGGATTTTCTGATGTTGCTTCAGCGCTCCATTTCTTGTAAATGCTTTGTCACATTCTGTACATTCATATGGTTTCTCCCCAGTGTGGATTTTCTGATGTAGCGTTAGCTCTCCCTTTCTTATAAATGCTTTGTCACATTCTGTACATTGATATGGTTTCTCCCCTGTGTGAATCTTTTGATGTTGCTTTAGCTCTCCCTTTGTTATAAATGCTTTGTCACATTCTGTACATTGATATGGTTTCTTCCTGTGTGGACCTTCTGATGATTCCTTAGCTCTCCATTTGTAATAAATGCTTTGTCACATTCTGTACATTCATACGGTTTCTCCCCAGTGTGGATCATTTGATGCTGCTTTAGATTTGTCTTCCATCCGAACCCTTTATTACATTCTGTACATTCGTACAGTTTCTCCCCAGTGTGAAACTTCTGATGTCGCATTAGCTCTCCATTTGATATAAATGCTTTGTCACATTCAGTACATTTATATGGTTTCTCCCCAGTGTGGATTTTCTGATGTCGTTTAGCCGTTTATTTGTTATAAATGCTTTGTCACATTCTGTACATTCATATGGATTCTCCCCAGTGTGGATTTTTTGATGCTCCTTTAGACTCGCCTTTCATCTGAACACTTTATTACATTCTGTACATTCATATGGTTTCTCCCCAGTGTGGACCTTCTGATGATTCCTTAGCTCTCCATTTGTAATAAATGCTTTGTCACACTCTGTACATTCATATGGTTTCTCCCCAGTGTGGATCATTTGATGCTGCTTTAGGTGCTCCTTCCTTCTGAACACTTTATTGCATTCTGTACATTTATATGTTTTCTCCTCTACGTGGACACTTGGATGCCGCATTAGGTCTTTCATTGCAAAGAGTACTTTTCCACAGTCAGTCCATCGATACGGTTTTTCTCCAGTATGAAGTTTCTAATGTCACACTTGGTCGTTTTGTCACATTCTAGAAATTCATACGGTTTCTCTCCTGTGTGTTCTTTCTGATACCAGGTTAGCTCTTCCTTCGTAATGAGCACCTCAGACTTGCTTCAGTATGTCAGTGTGTTGTGTCTTTAATGTCTATCAGCTGATATCTTAGAGCCAAGTACAGACCTCATTGGGCAGCTTGGGTTTTCTGCTGTAGAAAAAGACTTTGGCGAAGCATTAGCCTTCAAGTGAAGAGTTTTTGAGGCATACTGTTTTTACATCACGGCCCACACCAGTGATGTTTAATAGCTTTACTTTTTTAGTTTATTACTGCATTTATTTCACCTGTTAGGATTAAGAAAAAGAAACACTGAATAAGTTTAAATGCAACTCCCATCAGAAAAATCAATTGGCATTTAATGATACATTTAATTGTCCATATAGACAAGTGCGCTGAAGATATTCTAGATTACACTTTCAATGTAAAGATGCAATAGGCAGAGTAAGGGCATACGATCCTTCTGTGATCCCCTTCTATCGAGGAGTGTGGACTCAAGGAGTAACCAAGAGACCAGAGACTGTTCCTTGTTCAGCGAGTGAGATCTTCTCCCACGACACACTACAATGTTAAATACATAGCGACAAGATGCCTCCCTTCTTATCCAAGGAATGCTTCCTATTATCACACGGCCTAACAAATAATACAAGATGGAGCCTGTTAGAAACCGGGTGTCTAGTTGGCAGAGGTATGCACCATGTCCAAGTAGGGCCAACACTCCTAGTCAGGGTAAGTCACAACACAATTCTAAATTATCCTGTGCTCACCCCCTGGTAGCTGGGCACAGAGCAGGCAGGCTTAAATTAAAAGGCAATGTTTAAAGTGTTTGTGCAATAACTCATCCAACAACACAGTAAATACCTCACAAAAAGACTCATCAACAGTTTAGAAAAATAGAGAACATTTATCTGAGTAAAACAAGTCTAAAACGATCAAAATCAATCAAGTAGAAGCTGAGATATTGAATGTTGAAGAAATAAATGCAAATAAAATTATTAAAAGCAGGCAACGCTAAAAAAGGTTACTTCAGGTTGGTCGCGAGGGACCGGTGTAAATTCAAAGTTCAGGCCGACTGCGATGGAGCGCAGGAAGACTACAGGGACCCATTTGGGCCCGCTGAACACGGTACCTTGGAGCATGAAGTGCAGTGTGCGTGGTGAGGCCTTGTGCCATCTAGCGGCAGAGGCTTTGCAGGGCTTTGCGCTGCGTCACATCGGATTTGGCAGAGACTCAGCTGCAGAACCCACGTCTGAGGTCCAGGACTTGGAGGGGGCACCTCAGACAAGGGTAGGACTTACAGACGGTAGAGTCCAGCAGCACGAGCAGAACTGCAGGAAGTCTTTTGTGTCTCTGACACTTCAGAAACAGGAGGCAAGCTAACAAGCCCTTGGAGCACACTTTGGAGTGAAGGGAGAGTCCAGCTCTCCTTCCAGGAGAGTCAGAGAGCTGCAGTCTGCAGGCCAACACACAGAAAAGCAGTTCTTCCACTCAAAAAGTTGTGTCTTTTGTGCAGCACCACAGTTCTTCTGACAGCGGTTCTGTGTAGATCTAGAAGTGTTGGATTTGACGGGGCAAGAGACTCAGCACTTACGTCCAAATGTGTCTTTGGTGTGAGGGAAACTCCAAAGAGTGGTTTTGAAATGCACCAGTATCTCTTTCAATCCCAGCACTCACTCCAGACTACCAAAGCGAGTTCAGTCCTTTGTATGGGGTCAGTCCACTAACACGTGAAGGGTAAGGGTGGGCCCCTTCCTCCCATCTGCCCAGGAAGACCCATCGGCATGCATATGGCTGCTAAATCACACCCAACCTGTGCAGTGTCTGTGGCTGTCTAGAAGGAATGCACAAAGGGGGCGGTCACCTAGGCCAGATGTGTATTAGAGACAGGGTGTAAGGCACAAAGAGCAGTACAAGCAGAGAAAAGTTCACTTTCTAAAACTGGCATTTCTAAAATAGTAATGTTAAATCAGACTTTACCAGTAAAGAGGATTTATCATTACTATTCCAAAGATATGAAATATGAAACGGCTACTCCTTTCCAATCAGGAATTACAGCTTAAAGGTATTCTAAGGAATTCCCAGTTCTAGCCAATGAGAGTAGGCCTTACAGCAGTGAAAAAGAAATGTAGCTGTTTGTCACTACCAGGACATGTAAAACATGATTGTATGATGGAACTACCACATGAACAACTACAGTCTAAACCACTACTCCTCAACCACTACTTAGTCTAAACCACTAAAGTTTTAACAACTACTATTTTTTACAACTACTATGCCTTTACCATGATTGCCTTTACCCCCTTAATGTATCTATTTTCCAGGTAAGTATAAACCCATATGCGTGTGTATATATATATATATACATCCAATTAAAATCCCGTGTAGTACACTCTCAGGAAGAAACAGACAGAGCACAAGCTAGGTATCCAAGATTTAATCCACACAACGCGTTTCGGCAAAAGCCTTGATCACGTGTGAAAAGTGCACAAAACCAGCCGTCACTGATAAAGTTTTTTTGGCATACGATCATCAACAAAATCAACAAAGGACAACATATGCTTAATTACCACCAGTTTACATGGCCGCCATCTTTGACTGGCAAACGAAAGTGTATATAAATGCATTGCAACTTAGAAATAACAGGCAATATGATGCTTTGCCACAAAATGCTCTATAACATACGTTGTTGATAATTAAATGGATGCATCTTAACATGATTGTTGAGATCGATATCGAATTAGATTGAATCTCAGTATGCTACGCAACTGTATTTACAATATTAAAGCATCATGTAAAATAATATAATGCTAGTCTGTATAAATACCTTAGCGACTTGGAAGTAAATACCTTGCGACTTGGAAGTAACGGGCAATATGATATTCTGCCTCATGATGCTCATTAATAATTCAAAGATTGCCACTTAACAAGATATGTTAAAATCAGTATCAAAATAGATTAAATGTCTATTGTGGCACAAGTATAATACAATATTGAAGCATCTATTTGATGACATAGTGCCACTGCGAAAGGAAGTGTAAAGTGGTAAATAAAATGCAAAGTGTACATTACCTCTGAATTACATGCCTGAGCGTGAACTAAAGTGGAGAGCCAAGAAAACGGACTTTCCTGGTGTGAGATATACCAGGCTGATCCAAGCAACGTAATGCAGGAATCAAATGCCCACTAAGCTATTATACATAGTGTACTGTAGTGGGCTGCCGCTAGTAGAACAATGAATGTCCTGTTAAATACAAACCTAGTGCTCATCCAAGCTGTGATCAGGCAAAGAGGCAAAAGGAAGTGGATGATCGTGCATATAACAGTAACTGGCTGGTGCAAAGTGATTATACATGACAATGTGAACGGTGAGACGTCTGACTCTAGAGGAAAAGGGTAGGATGCCCGTGAAGATAATACCCTGTGAGAGGGCTCCTTCCTTTTCTCCTGCAAAAAAACATAAACAAAAAATAAAAGTTAAAACAATTGTAAATAAGCATTACAGTCCAACACCTAAGAATAAAATAGAAATTAAAAACATACAGTTAAGTATAATCTGCCGCACAGCATTGAAAGAGGAAGAACAGAAATATGCTAACATTCATAAAAAAGCAGATGAATTATTTATGACCCTTCTCTCAAGTGAACCGAAAGTTCCTCATCGAGGTTCAATCCCCGGGACTTTTAGTTTGAAAATCGATAATGTATCTAGATTCACGTTGCCTAAGGGCCAATACTCTGTCTCCACCCCTAGGATTCTTGGGGATGTGTTCAAGGATCAGATAACTCAATTCTGCAACATTGGAAAAATGTCTCTCCTGACAATGGCGCGCCACAGGGTATTTCGGGTCGTTGTTGGTGACAGCCCTTAAGTGTTCAAGGACCCGTTTTTTGGCTGTACAGGTCGTACTGCCAATGTACCAGAGTTTACAGGTACATTCAATGGCATAGACTACAAAACTGGTGCTGCATGTTAAAAACTGTGTGATTTTTTTGGAGATCCCCCATATTCTAACACAGCTTTGAACAAGCTGTATTTGCATGCCTTGCAGTGGCCACAAGGATAGAATCCTATGAGACCATGTGTGATAGTTGTTGGATACAGGGTAATGTCATTTCTGACCACTAGATCGCAAATGTTTTTGTTCCGTCTGTATGTCACATTGGGTCTGTCTGTTATACTAGTGCCCAAAACATTATCGGACTTGAGGATATCCCAATTTTTTGTGATGATGCGTTTCACTTTGTGTGCCTCAGAATTGTAGGTGAGAATAACACGTGTGTTTTCCCAGTCATCCTCCCCGATCACACAGGGTTTCACCTCAAGAGTGTGTTTTCTATCGACCACTTCTGCCCTATCCTTAGCTTTTTTAAGAACCCAGTTGGAGTATCCCCGACTGAGGAATCTCTCTATGATGCGATCTCTCTCCTCCGTATATGCCTCAGTGTTGTTACAGTTTCTTTTAGCCCTCAGCAGATCGCCAAATGGTATACTCCATTTCAGTGCCTCTGGGTGGCTGCTGAGGGCATGCAGGACGCTGTTACCTGCAGTGGCTTTCCGGAAGAGAGAGGTACACACTCTGCCCTGTTTGATTTCTAAGCAAACATCAAGATACTCAATTTTATCAGCTGTGATGTTACCAGTGAGTACGATGTTATACGTATTGGTGTTGAGTTTCTTGACAAAATCAACAGCGTCACTTCTCGGGCCCCTCCAGATGATGAACAAATCGTCTATGTAGCGTAGCCACATGACGACTTTCTGGAGATCGCCTTTCAATGTGTCGCTGGTGAAAATCTCTTGCTCCCAGTAGCCCATAAACAGATTAGCAAAACTGGGAGCAAAGCAAGATCCCATTGCAGTACCATTGATCTGCCTATAGAGGGCGCCATTAAAAGCAAAGATGTTATTTATGAGACAGAACTCGATCATATCTATGATCATCTGGCTGTGGTCACGATAATGTAAGGGCCTAGTCTTGAGGAAGTGTTCACACGCTTCTAGTCCTTGTTGATGGTCAATTATGGTGTAAAGTGAGTGCACATCTAATACGATAAAAAGATACTCAGGGCTCCAAACAAGATTTTCAATTCTGCAAAGGAAATCTTTCGTGTCCCTCAGATAACTAGGCAGAGTTACCACAGAGTCCCTTAAGAAGTGATCAACATATTTTGAAATATGTTCACTCACACTGCCAATCGACGACACTATGGGGCGCCCTGGAGGTTTGATGCTATCCTTGTGCAATTTGGGAATTAAATACAATATGGGGAGTTTTGGATGATCTTTTTCAGATAACAATATTCTTCCCATGTTAAAACCCCCTTGTCCCTCCATGTGATCAATTTGTCCCAAATGTCAGTGATACTCTGATTATACATCATTAATGTAATCTGCACATAAAATTTGGTGTCATTGAGTTGGCGTAAGGCCTCATTGATGTAGTCATCACGATCCAAAATGACTACATTCCCTCCCTTGTCAGCTGGACGGATCACAATATTGGTGTCTTCATGTAGAGATTTGAGTGCCTGTCTTTGATTAAACGATAGATTGTTTCGAATATCTCTGCGCTGCTTCTTGCTCCTATGTCTGAGTTCCAGGAGTCCCTTGTTGGTGCACTCATGAAACGTATCTATGCTGTCGTGTGGAAGAAGGGGGACAAAAGTAGATTTGACCTTAAAATCTGTTTTGGCTGCTGCCCCTAATTCTAACTCCATTTGTTTCAGCATGAGTGTGGTATCAATGTGTCCTTCCCTAGACTCACTGTCCTGTGCTAATTCAGCCATGGTGATCAGTGTATCTATGTCACCAATCACTAAGTTGTTGTCATTCGTACTTGTGCTCGTCACAGTGTTGTGATTCTGCCCCAATCTCTTAAGTTTATGCCACTTCTTCAATTTTAATTTGCGTACATACCGGAACAGATCAATTCTAGTATCAGTATAATTAAATACAGAGGATGGGCAGAAAGAGAGACCTAAGCATAAAGTTCTCTTCTCCACATCACTAATAAGTCTCTTGGATAAATTCACTACAGTTCTATTTACCATGTTCATATCCATTAGTAATTCCTGTTGGAGCGTGTTTTGCGACTTCCCATAGCGCCCCTTCCTTTGCCTGTATTCCCAGCGTTGTTTGAGTCTTTTCTTTCTGTTGCGGCGTTTGCCTGTCCTCTGCCTCTTCCCCGTCCCTCGGCCGCGTGGTTTCGGTGGTTGGTTGTCTCTCTCCTTCTGTCGATCCTTTCTCATCACCCGAAATTCGTCTAAAAAATTGATTTGTCTGGGGTTGCGTTCTTCACCAGATGCGTTACCTCCCGATATGTCTGATTCTGTGTCACTGATTGTAGAATTATCAGTCACTGGGTTCGTGGTATTGGCGAGAATGGGTGTGGTGATGTGAGCTTTGAATAAATGATCATACTTTTTGCTGAAAGTTAATATTCTACCACATTCATAGTCAGCATAGTCACGATTCATCTTTCTCTGTTTTCTAGCCTTGATATCTTCCTCATATTTACTGAGGCGTTCTTTCATAGGATCCAATAATTTTTTGATAGTCTCAGAATCTGAGTTAGAGAGAGTTCCATCATGATTTCCTTGATCTGTTTCAGTATGTCCTCTCTATCCTGCCAAGCATATTTAATGAGTATTTCCATCATGATCCTAGAACTTGATGCAGAATGCTCCGACCATTCCTCCAACATTTTGGGGTTAGGAGCCTCATACGTGGGAGTAATAAAAATTCTTAATCCCCTATGTACCATTGCCTGGTCCACGTAATTTTGTAGAGAGATCGCCTCCCACCATTTTGAAGTTTCCGTGCGTTTCAATTTTTCCAATTTCTTGATTTTCTCCTCTAGCGGTTGTGTTTTGGGGTCTGATTTCGCAGCTGCATCCAAGCGTATAGCTGCCCCAGGTTTCCTACTAAACAATGTGAGAGCAGCCGCTCTCCTTTCCGCTTCCTCCTCCATTGCGTGTGCGTAACTTGGATCAATTGCCTATGTGCTGCTGTCTGTCTTCCCCTTCCCTAGTATGGAAAGTTCCCTTTGCCTAATGAACTAAACAAACAAGAATACCATGCGCGGTACCTCGTGAAGACAACAGGTTCGTATGTGTCACCAATGAACGCTGCTAATCAGTTGTAGTCAAGTAGCGCTGGCTAAGATAATTGTACACAACTAGATCAGCCACTGTGTACACCAGGGAAAGCGGTCAATACCAACACTCGGCAGTTACCTCCTCATTTGCCGCTGCCCCGGGAAGCTCCCGCAGCAACATACCAGCCGATACGCAACCACAGCACCCCCCACAAGGGACGGACAAATTGCGGTGGTAAACTTACCTCCGTGTGCGGTCCACCAGTGCTCTCTCGTATCGTGTAGCGGTTCAGAATCGCTCCATAAGGCCGGTTCAATTGCACCTCTCAATAACGTACAAAACCAAGTTGCTCCTTCCGAGATGCTGGAACCCAAGAAGGGTGGTGTACACTCCGGCGGAGCGCGCCGGTCGTTACAATATCCAATTAAAATCCCGTGTAGTACACTCTCAGGAAGAAACAGACAGAGCACAAGCTAGGTATCCAAGATTTAATCCACACAACGCGTTTCGGCAAAAGCCTTGATCACGTGTGAAAAGTGCACAAAACCAGCCGTCACTGATAAAGTTTTTTTGGCATACGATCATCAACAAAATCAACAAAGGACAACATATGCTTAATTACCACCAGTTTACATGGCCGCCATCTTTGACTGGCAAACGAAAGTGTATATAAATGCATTGCAACTTAGAAATAACAGGCAATATGATGCATTGCCACAAAATGCTCTATAACATACGTTGTTGATAATTAAATGGATGCATCTTAACATGATTGTTGAGATCGATATCGAATTAGATTGAATCTCAGTATGCTACGCAACTGTATTTACAATATTAAAGCATCATGTAAAATAATATAATGCTAGTCTGTATAAATACCTTGCGACTTGGAAGTAAATACCTTGCGACTTGGAAGTAACGGGCAATATGATATTCTGCCTCATGATGCTCATTAATAATTCAAAGATTGCCACTTAACAAGATATGTTAAAATCAGTATCAAAATAGATTAAATGTCTATTGTGGCACAAGTATAATACAATATTGAAGCATCTATTTGATGACATAGTGCCACTGCGAAAGGAAGTGTAAAGTGGTAAATAAAATGCAAAGTGTACATTACCTCTGAATTACATGCCTGAGCGTGAACTAAAGTGGAGAGCCAAGAAAACGGACTTTCCTGGTGTGAGATATACCAGGCTGATCCAAGCAACGTAATGCAGGAATCAAATGCCCACTAAGCTATTATACATAGTGTACTGTAGTGGGCTGCCACTAGTAGAACAATGAATGTCCTGTTAAATACAAACCTAGTGCTCATCCAAGCTGTGATCAGGCAAAGAGGCAAAAGGAAGTGGATGATCGTGCATATAACAGTAACTGGCTGGTGCAAAGTGATTATACATGACAATGTGAACGGTGAGACGTCTGACTCTAGAGGAAAAGGGTAGGATGCCCGTGAAGATAATACCCTGTGAGAGGGCTCCTTCCTTTTCTCCTGCAAAAAAAACATAAACAAAAAATAAAAGTTAAAACAATTGTAAATAAGCATTACAGTCCAACACCTAAAAATAAAATAGAAATTAAAAACATACAGTTAAGTATAATCTGCCGCACAGCATTGAAAGAGGAAGAACAGAAATATGCTAACATTCATAAAAAAGCAGATTAATTATTTATGACCCTTCTCTCAAGTGAACCGAAAGTTCCTCATCGAGGTTCAATCCTCCCGGGACTTTTAGTTTGAAAATCGATAATGTATCTAGATTCACGTTGCCTAAGGGCCAATACTCTGTCTCCACCCCTAGGATTCTTGGGGATGTGTTCAAGGATCAGATAACTCAATTCTGCAACATTGGAAAAATGTCTCTCCTGACAATGGCGCGCCACAGGGTATTTCGGGTCGTTGTTGGTGACAGCCCTTAAGTGTTCAAGGACCGGTTTTTTGGCTGTACAGGTCGTACTGCCAATGTACCAGAGTTTACAGGTACATTCAATGGCATAGACTACAAAACTGGTGCTGCATGTTAAAAACTGTTTGATTTTTTGGGAGATCCCCCCATATTCTAACACATCTTTGAACAAGCTGTATTTGCACGCCTTGCAGTGGCCACAAGGATAGAATCCTATGAGACCATGTGTGATAGTTGTTGGATACCGGGTAATGTCATTTCTGACCACTAGATCGCGAATGTTTTTGTTCCGTCTGTATGTCACTTTGGGTCTGTCTGTTATACTAGTGCCCAAAACATTATCGGACTTGAGGATATCCCAATTTTTGTGATGATGCGTTTCACTTTGTGTGCCTCAGAATTGTAGGTGAGAATAACACGTGTGTTTTCCCAGTCATCCTCCCCGATCACACAGGGTTTCACCTCAAGAGTGTGTTTTCTATCGACCACTTCTGCCCTATCCTTAGCTTTTTTAAGAACCCAGTTGGGGTATCCCCGACTGAGGAATCTCTCTATGATGCAATCTCTCTCCTCCGTATATGCCTCAGTGTTGTTACAGTTTTTTAGCCCTCAGCAGTTCGCCAAATGGTATACTCCATTTCAGTGCCTCTGGGTGGCTGCTGAGGGCATGCAGGACGCGGTTACCTGCAGTGGCTTTCGATATCGATATCGATCTCAACAATCATGTTAAGATGCATCCATTTAATTATCAACAACGTATGTTATAGAGCATTTTGTGGCAAAGCATCATATTGCCTGTTATTTCGAAGTTGCAATGCATTTATATACACTTTCGTTTGCCAGTCAAAGATGGCGGCCATGTAAACTGGTGGTAATTAAGCATATGTTGTCCTTTGTTGATTTTGTTGATGATCGTATGCCAAAAAAACTTTATCAGTGACGGCTGGTTTTGTGCACTTTTCACACGTGATCAAGGCTTTTGCCGAAACGCGTTGTGTGGATTAAATCTTGGATACCTAGCTTGTGCTCTGTCTGTTTCTTCCTGAGAGTGTACTACACAGGATTTTAATTGGATATTGTAACGACCGGCGCGCTCCGCCGGAGTGTACACCACCCTTCTTGGGTTCCAGCATCTCGGAAGGAGCAACTTGGTTTTTTGTACGTTATTGAGAGGTGCAATTGAACCGGCCTTATGGAGCGATTCTGAACCGCTACACGATACGAGAGAGTACTGGTGGACCGCACACGGAGGTAAGTTTACCACCGCAATTTGTCCGTCCCTTGTGGGGGGTGCTGTGGTTGCGTATCGGCTGGTATGTTGCCGCAGGAGCTTCCCCGGGGCAGCGGCAAATGAGGAGGTAACTGCCGAGTGTTGGTATTGACCGCTTTCCCTGGTGTACACAGTGGCTGATCTAGTTGTGTACAATTATCTTAGCCAGCGCTACTTGACTACAACTGATTAGCAGCGTTCATTGGTGACACATACGAACCTGTTGTCTTACGAGGTACCGCGCATGGTATTCTTGTTTGTTTAGTTCATTAGGCAAAGGGAACTTTCCATACTAGGGAAGGGGAAGACAGACAGCAGCACATAGGCAATTGATCCAAGTTACGCACACGCAATGGAGGAGGAAGTGGAAAGGAGAGCGGCTGCTCTCACATTGTTTAGTAGGAAACCTGGGGCAGCTATACGCTTGGATGCAGCTGCGAAATCAGACCCCAAAACACAACCGCTAGAGGAGAAAATCAAGAAATTGGAAAAATTGAAACGCACGGAAACTTCAAAATGGTGGGAGGCGATCTCTCTACAAAATTACGTGGACCAGGCAATGGTACCTAGGGGATTAAGAATTTTTATTACTCCCACGTATGAGGCTCCCAACCCCAAAATGTTGGAGGAATGGTCGGAGCATTCTGCATCAAGTTCTAGGATCATGATGGAAATACTCATTAAATATGCTTGGCAGGATAGAGAGGACATACTGAAACAGATCAAGGAAATCATGATGGAACTCTCTCTAACTTCGGATTCTGAGACTATCAAAAAATTATTGGATCCTATGAAAGAACGCCTCAGTAAATATGAGGAAGATATCAAGGCTAGAAAACAGAGAAAGATGAATCGTGACTATGCTGACTATGAATGTGGTAGAATATTAACTTTCAGCAAAAAGTATGATCATTTATACAAAGCTCACATCACCACACCCATTCTCGCCAATACCACGAACCCAGTGACTGATAATTCTACAATCAGTGACACAGAATCAGACATATCGGGAGGTAACGCATCTGGTGAAGAACGCAACCCCAGACAAATCAATTTTTTAGACGAATTTCGGGTGATGAGAAAGGATCGACAGAAGGAGAGAGACAACCAACCACCGAAACCACGCGGCCGGGGACGGGGAAGAGGCAGAGGACAGGCAAACGCCGCAACAGAAAGAAAAGACTCAAACAACGCTGGGAATACAGGCAAAGGAAGGGGCGCTATGGGAAGTCGCAAAACACGCTCCAACAGGAATTACTAATGGATATGAACATGGTAAATAGAACTGTAGTGAATTTATCCAAGAGACTTATTAGTGATGTGGAGAAGAGAACTTTATGCTTAGGTCTCTCTTTCTGCCCATCCTCTGTATTTAATTATACTGATACTAGAATTGATCTGTTCCGGTATGTACGCAAATTAAAATTGAAGAAGTGGCATAAACTTAAGAGATTGGGGCAGAATCACAACACTGTGACGAGCACAAGTACGAATGACAACAACTTAGTGATTGGTGACATAGATACACTGATCACCATGGCTGAATTAGCACAGGACAGTGAGTCTAGGGAAGGACACATTGATACCACACTCATGCTGGAACAAATGGAGTTAGAATTAGGGGCAGCAGCCAAAACAGATTTTAAGGTCAAATCTACTTTTGTCCCCCTTCTTCCACACGACAGCATAGATACGTTTCATGAGTGCACCAACAAGGGACTCCTGGAACTCAGACATAGGAGCAAGAAGCAGCGCAGAGATATTCGAAACAATCTATCATTTAATCAAAGACAGGCACTCAAATCTCTACATGAAGACACCAATATTGTGATCCGTCCAGCTGACAAGGGAGGGAATGTAGTCATTTTGGATCGTGATGACTACATCAATGAGGCCTTACGCCAACTCAATGACACCAAATTTTTTATGCAGATTACATTAATGATGTATAATCAGAGTATCACTGACATTTGGGACAAATTGATCACATGGAGGGACAAGGGGGTTTTAACATGGGAAGAATATTGTTATCTGAAAAAAGATCATCCAAAACTCCCCATATTGTATTTAATTCCCAAATTGCACAAGGATAGCATCAAACCTCCAGGGCGCCCCATAGTGTCGTCGATTGGCAGTGTGAGTGAACATATTTCAAAATATGTTGATCACTTCTTAAGGGACTCTGTGGTAATTCTGCCTAGTTATCTGAGGGACACGAAAGATTTCCTTTGCAGAATTGAAAATCTTATTTGGAGCCCTGAGTATCTTTTTATCGTATTAGATGTGCACTCACTTTACACCATAATTGACCATCAACAAGGACTAGAAGCGTGTGAACACTTCCTCAAGACTAGGCCCTTACATTATCGTGACCACAGCCAGATGATCATAGATATGATCGAGTTCTGTCTCATAAATAACATCTTTGCTTTTAATGGCGCCCTCTATAGGCAGATCAATGGTACTGCAATGGGATCTTGCTTTGCTCCCAGTTTTGCTAATCTGTTTATGGGCTACTGGGAGCAAGAGATTTTCACCAGCGACACATTGAAAGGCCATCTCCAGAAAGTCGTCATGTGGCTACGCTACATAGACGATTTGTTCATCATCTGGAGGGGCCCGAGAAGTGACGCTGTTGATTTTGTCAAGAAACTCAACACCAATACGTATAACATCGTACTCACTGGTAACATCACGGCTGATAAAATTGAGTATCTTGATGTTTGCTTAGAAATCAAACAGGGCAGAGTGTGTACCTCTCTCTTCCGGAAAGCCACTGCAGGTAACAGCGTCCTGCATGCCCTCAGCAGCCACCCAGAGGCACTGAAATGGAGTATACCATTTGGCGAACTGCTGAGGGCTAAAAGAAACTGTAACAACACTGAGGCATATACGGAGGAGAGAGATCGCATCATAGAGAGATTCCTCAGTCGGGGATACCCCAACTGGGTTCTTAAAAAGCTAAGGATAGGGCAGAAGTGGTCGATAGAAAACACACTCTTGAGGTGAAACCCTGTGTGATCGGGGAGGATGACTGGGAAAACACACGTGTTATTCTCACCTACAATTCTGAGGCACACAAAGTGAAACGCATCATCACAAAAAATTGGGATATCCTCAAGTCCGATAATGTTTTGGGCACTAGTATAACAGACAGACCCAATGTGACATACAGACGGAACAAAAACATTTGCGATCTAGTGGTCAGAAATGACATTACCCTGTATCCAACAACTATCACACATGGTCTCATAGGATTCTATCCTTGTGGCCACTGCAAGGAGTGCAAATACAGCTTGTTCAAAGCTGTGTTAGAATATGGGGGGATCTCCAAAAAAATCACACAGTTTTTAACATGCAGCACCAGTTTTGTAGTCTATGCCATTGAATGTACCTGTAAACTCTGGTACATTGGCAGTACGACCTGTACAGCCAAAAAACGGGTCCTTGAACACTTAAGGGCTGTCACCAACAACGACCCGAAATACCCTGTGGCGCGCCATTGCCAGGAGAGACATTTTTCCAATGTTGCAGAATTGAGTTATCTGATCCTTGAACACATCCCCAAGAATCCTAGGGGTGGAGACAGAGTATTGGCCCTTAGGCAACGTGAATCTAGATACACTATCGATTTTCAAACTAAAAGTCCCGGGGATTGAACCTCGATGAGGAACTTTCGGTTCACTTGAGAGAAGGGTCATAAATAATTCATCTGCTTTTTTATGAATGTTAGCATATTTCTGTTCTTCCTCTTTCAATGCTGTGCGGCAGATTATACTTAACTGTATGTTTTTAATTTCTATTTTATTCTTAGGTGTTGGACTGTAATGCTTATTTACAATTGTTTTAACTTTTATTTTTTGTTTATGTTTTTTTGCAGGAGAAAAGGAAGGAGCCCTCTCACAGGGTATTATCTTCACGGGCATCCTACCCTTTTCCTCTAGAGTCAGACGTCTCACCGTTCACATTGTCATGTATAATCACTTTGCACCAGCCAGTTACTGTTATATGCACGATCATCCACTTCCTTTTGCCTCTTTGCCTGATCACAGCTTGGATGAGCACTAGGTTTGTATTTAACAGGACATTCATTGTTCTACTAGCGGCAGCCCACTACAGTACACTATGTATAATAGCTTAGTGGGCATTTGATTCCTGCATTACGTTGCTTGGATCAGCCTGGTATATCTCACACCAGGAAAGTCCGTTTTCTTGGCTCTCCACTTTAGTTCACGCTCAGGCATGTAATTCAGAGGTAATGTACACTTTGCATTTTATTTACCACTTTACACTTCCTTTCGCAGTGGCACTATGTCATCAAATAGATGCTTCAATATTGTATTATACTTGTGCCACAATAGACATTTAATCTATTTTGATACTGATTTTAACATATCTTGTTAAGTGGCAACCTTTGAATTATTAATGAGCATCATGAGGCAGAATATCATATTGCCCGTTACTTCCAAGTCGCAAGGTATTTACTTCCAAGTCGCAAGGTATTTATACAGACTAGCATTATATTATTTTACATGATGCTTTAATATTGTAAATACAGTTGCGTAGCATACTGAGATTCAATCTAATTCGATATCGATCTCAACAATCATGTTAAGATGCATCCATTTAATTATCAACAACGTATGTTATAGAGCATTTTGTGGCAAAGCATCATATTGCCTGTTATTTCTAAGTTGCAATGCATTTATATACACTTTCGTTTGCCAGTCAAAGATGGCGGCCATGTAAACTGGTGGTAATTAAGCATATGTTGTCCTTTGTTGATTTTGTTGATGATCGTATGCCAAAAAAACTTTATCAGTGACGGCTGGTTTTGTGCACTTTTCACACGTGATCAAGGCTTTTGCCGAAACGCGTTGTGTGGATTAAATCTTGGATACCTAGCTTGTGCTCTGTCTGTTTCTTCCTGAGAGTGTACTACACGGGATTTTAATTGGATATTGTAACGACCGGCGCGCTCCGCCGGAGTGTACACCACCCTTCTTGGGTTCCAGCATCTCGGAAGGAGCAACTTGGTTTTTTATATATATATATATATATATATATATATATATATATATATATATATATATATATATATATATATATATATATATATATATGTAATGGGTTTGTATGTACCTGTAAAAATCTTAAATTTCGTGGTAAAGGCACGCATGCTAAAGACATATGTGTTGTAAAAATTAATATTGATAAGTATTAACACTATATACACACATATATATATATATATATATATGTATATATAGTATGTATGTATATATACATACACACACACCCCCTATACTCACTTTTAATGTTATAAATTTCCTTTCCACCCAAAAACCTACACCCACCCAAAACCTTAAAAATTCCCTTTCCACCCAAAAACCTATACCCACCCTGAACCCTAAAAATTCTCTTTCCACCCAAACACCCACACCCACCCTAAACCCTGTAAATACCCTTGCAATCCCAAAAACCCATACCTACCGTAAACCCTAAAATTACCCTTGCCACCCAAAACCCACACCCACCCTAAAATTACCCTTGTTACCCAAAAACCTCTTACCCACCCTTAACCCTAAAAATACACTTGCCGCCCAAAAACCCATACCCACCCTAAAATTACCCTTGCCACCCAAAACCCATACCCACCCAAAACCCTAAAATTACCCTTGCCACCCAAAAACCCACACCCACCCTAAACCCTAAAAATCCCCTTCCCACCCCAAAACCCATACCCACCTTAAACCCTAAAAATACCCTTGCAATCCCAAAAACCCATACCCACCCGAAATCCTAAAATTACCCTTGCCACCCAAAAACCCATTCCCACCCAAAATGTAAAAAATGCCCTTCCCACCCAAAAACCTACACCCACCATAAACCCTAAAAATACCCTCTGCCACCCAAAAACTCATACTCATGATACACTTGCCACTATATATATATCAGTCATAAACAATCCAAGAGTGCCATCTACTGGTCTCAGAAGGTAAATTTAAACAACATACATTAATTAGTAAGATTGCATAAATAAACTTAGAAAATGTAAAACAGTTAATTATTTTTTATTATGAAAAAAACAAATCAGACAGACAACTTACTATAACAAAAGAAACAACTAATCTCTTCATGCAGGTCGTTGTTTAGACAGGTCGTTGTTTAGACAGGTCGTTGTTTAGACTAGGTAGTTGTAAATGCAGTAGTGGTTGAGGGATCGTGGTTCAGGCCCCTCGTTGTTAAAGAGTAGTGGTAAAGGTCGTTTCCCGTAAAACATAGAAGTAGATGTTCTGACTTTTACTTACATAGCACCCTCCATTTGGGTTACCAAGGGCCTTCCTTATGGGCGACATATGTAATAAAAGTAGAGTTGAATGCTTGGCAAGTAGTTTTAAATGCCAAGTTGATGTGGCAGTAAACTGCACACACACAGGCACTGCAGTGGCAGGCCTGAGACATGGTTTCAGGCTGCATATGTGGGTAGCACAATCAGTGCTGCTGACCACTAGTAGCAATTCATTTGCAGACCCTGGGCACATGTAGTGCAGTTTACTAGGGCCTTATAAGCAAATTAAATATGCCAAGTGAGTATGAGCCCATGTTACCATGTTTAGGGAGAGAGCACAAACACTTTAGCACGGATTAGCAGTGGTTACGTGCATAAAGTCCTAATGCCTGCAAAAACGAGCACAGAAAAAGGAGGGAGGCAGGTAAAACGTTGGGGAAAGAACACCCTAAGTCTGTCAGGTCTAATAGAGCCTTTTCCAGGGAATAGACCACGCAACATAGAGCATCACAATAACAGCGGAACACACAAGCAACTGCTGCAAGGGAGCCCTTTATATTATCAGAGAGCCTGGGATAGGACCTGGACAGGTAATCTGAGCATCTTCCACATAGTGTACCCAGAGACTAGAGGCTCTGACCAGATCTACACAAGGAACAGGAGGTTTACAACCATAATAAACACACATTGGCAAAGTCAAAAAGTCTCACCTTTTAGATGTATAGGCTTTCCCAATGCTGCAAAACATCAAGAAAAACAAGCATTTGCAATGCAATAGGTCTCGCATTTGTTAGAGTTAGAGCTATTGGCGTTTAGTAGTGGATGAATGTGATGGGGAGAGGAGTTGGCCTAATGGCTAGGGCGGTCGACCTCGAATCTGGGGAACTGGGTTCGAGTCTCGGCTATGACGCTGAACATCCTGTGATTCTGGGCAAATCACTTAATCTCCCCGTGCCTAACAAAAATGAATGTGTCCTCTTGTAACGCAACTGGTGCTCATGTAAAGCGCTCTGATACTCGATACCTTCGGGTCAAGTTCGCGCTTATATAAAACTCCATTAAAAAAAAAAAAAAAAAAAGATGGCAATTGTGCGTTTTACCATTAATCTAAAAGGAAGCATATCAATTGTGTTTCTGGTGTATGGGGCGTACTGGGATACAGTTTAAAGCAATCCTGGATTTGCTTTATCAAATGGATACTATACATTTATTAAGGACACGACAAGAATGTTTCATTACATTAAGGGAAATGTCGGGTATGGACATATTGAATCCAAGAGAATAGGAGTTACCTGATTATTTTATTTGTGGGTATTTAATAATGTTAAGCAGTATAATGGTGCTAATTTTACCTGGTTTTTAACACCACGTTGGGTGACTGCTATGAATCTGTTGCGATTACTGCTAGGGACCCACAACGAGCAGAATAAAGAGAAAATTCCAGGTTGTAACAGTAGGTTTGTGCACAGACTAATGAAACATAGCCAGAGGTTGTAATGATAGGATGAGCATGGAGACAGATCCCTGGGTGCGGACACAGACTGGGGATGCACTGGACGCATAGGCATGGGGAGCAGAGACACCATTAGCAGGGCGACAGTGAGACAATGTGAGTTGAAGCGGACACAGGAATCACAGGTTATGAAGGCAGCGATCCCATGCAGTGGACACACACTGGGGGCATAGTGAGGAACCATAAACCAAAGGGGGTGCATTTTTTGAGGTGGACAGATTGGAGCACAGGGTATCAACCAGGCATAAGGTAAGAATAGGAGGATGAACAGCCGTCAAAGCACTGAGGCTGGGGGCCCTTGCAGTAGACACAGTGGGAAGGAAGGCAACTTGTGAGAGCTAGCATATTGCGGGGAGGCAGGGATTTGGTGAGCACATACAGCTACGGAAAAACCGAAGTGATGTATCTCTGCGTGAACCCATCAGGAAGTAGCAAAAAAGAGCCACATAGGAGTGTCCTGTATTTTTACAGTTTGTCCTGAATTTTTACTCTCATCGTCCTAAATTTACACCCATGCCAGTTGGTCCCCCAAGGTGGATGGGGTGCATAGAGCGCCTTGGTGGGCCTAGGAAAGGGGGCAGATGCTAGTGCCTGAGAGGAGGGAAAGGCAAGGCAAGCAGAGTGCTTAAGGTTAAGGAAAGAAAGTGCTCCGGGGTGAAGGGGCAGTGGGGATTGCTTCAAAGGAAGGACATTGTAAAAGAAAAAAACAGGGACTGGTGAATCGCATTCTCAATGACATGGAGCCATTATGTAAACCTACCTGGTCAGTAAAGCCTTTGAGGGTGGAGCCATGTCAGGTTTTCACAATATCCACCTGAATCTTATTTACAAGCGCTAATGAAAATGGGAACCAGAATGGGTGTGTAGTCAGGCCCTCGTCGACCTACGTTGGATGACCCTGATGGTAAATGGACATAATATCGAATCATAAATATCGAATTGCAGTTATATCGAAGTTGTAATATCGATTGTATTATAATATCGAAGTAATGAATATCGTAGTAAAAATATCGGTTTTTTTTAAATTAAAAAATATCGAAGTATAAAATATCGAATAAGTAATATCGTTAGTAGATAATATCGATTTGTTAGTGTTGTAAAAAATTTCGAAAAAAAAATATATAAAGTGTAAAATATCATTTTTTTGTAAATATTTAAATATTCTGTATTGTTATTAATTTATTATTAGTTTAATCGTATGAATATTTGAAATTGTATAAAAATAATTTTTGTAAGATATGTTTTAGGAGCGGGATGTTGGGTTATTAGGGGATAAGGGTGGGAAGTATTTTAAAAATATTAGTATAAATTTACATATTAAATTAATTTTTTTGAAATGAGGAAATTATTTAAAAAAACGAAATTTAAATTAAAAATATATGATTTGTTTTAGGAGCGGGATGTTGGGTTATTAGGGGATAAGGGTGGGGAGTGTTTTAAAAATATTAGTATAAAATTACATATTAAATTAAAATTTTGAGTTTTGAAAATAATTTAAAATAAGAAATATAAATTTAAAATTCGAAATTAAATTATTGTTTTAGGAGTGGGATATTGCGTTATTAGGGGAGAAGGGTGGGAGTGTTTTAAAAATAATTATATGATTTGACATATTTAATTAAAAAATTTAAAATTGCAATTTTTAAAAAATTAGAAATTGAAATTTAAAAAAGAAATTATATTTTTTTTAGGAGTGTGATGTTGTGTTATTAGGGGATAAGGGGTGGGGAGTGTTTAAAATATTACTATAAAATTACTTATTAAATTAAAATTTAGAAAATTGAAATTAATTTTAAGAAATAAAGTTAATTAAAAATGGAAATTATATGTTTGTTTTAGTACTGGGATGTTGGGTTATTAGGGGAAAATGGTGAGGTTGTTAAAATAGTTAAATATATATATTTAGGGGCCGATTCCGATCTCGGCCGGAAGCACACCCAACACTATTCGTCCGGAAAAAAACCAAGCCGAACGCGTGTTTTCCGACCGATTCGAATACCCCACCGAACGAACAAGTACGATGCGCATTACAGCCCAGAGTCCGAGCGAGCCGTACTTACCCAATCCAGCTCCTGTTCCCCGCCCGAGCCGGATCCGTAAACGCTGATTCGAGCCGCACGGACCCAAATACAGAGCACCTTCCGGCCGGACTAGTACGATGCGCGCTCCGTACGCGCCGAACCCGTCGCTACGTACGGCACGTTTCAGCATCCTGGAGAACCGCACATAAGCTCCGATTCGCGCCACAAGAAGATCCACGGCTACGAGACGAACAAGCCTGCGACGAGTACGAGTCGAAGACACGCGAAACCCGAACGAGACGACCCAACCATGAATCCCATCGCGCAGGTCCTACCTATACTCTATATCTATTACCGGGACCAGTTCGGACGCGTACGGCGCAGACGGTAAGTGAAACGCCAACAATACAAACTAACTACACGTACCCAAAATATGTCACACACACATAGGGATGCACAAATGACGTACACCATCAACAGTGCAATCAATAGGGGTGGGATGGGCATCACCAATGCCATACACACCCATAGGGGCCTGGATGCCTGCCACTACCACCACCCCTACTCAGGGGGGCCTGGATGCCTGTCACTACTACCATCCCCACTCATGGGGGCCTGTATGCCTATCACTACCACCACCCCTACTCATGGGGGGATGGATGCCTGCCACTACTACCATCCCCACTCATGGGGGCCTGGATGCCTATCACTACTACCATCCCCACTCATGGGGGGATGGATGCCTGCCACTACCACCACCCCTACTCAGGGGGGCCTGGATGCCTATCACTACCACCACCCCTACTCAGGGGGGGCTGGATGCCTATCACTACCACCACCCCTACCCAGGGGTCCTGTATGCCTATCACTACCACCACTCCTACTCATGGGGGGCTGGATGCCTGCCACCACCACCACCCCTACCCAAGGGGCCCTGTATGCCTATCACTACCACCACCCCTACTCATGGGGGGCAGGATGCCTGCCACTACTACCATCCCCACTCATGGGGGATGGATGCCTGCCACTACCACCACCCCTACCCAGGGGGCCTGTATGCCTATCACTACCACCACCCCCACTCAGGGGGGCTGGAGGCCTGCCACTACCACCACCCCTACTCATGGGGGGCAGGATGCCTGCCACTACTACCATCCCCACTCATGGGGGGGTGGATGCCTGCCCCTACCACCACCCCTACTCAGGGGGGCCTGGATGCCTATCACTACTACCATCCCCACTCATGGGGGCCTGGATGCCTATCACTACTACCATCCCCACTCATGGGGGATGGATGCCTGCCACTACCACCACCCCTACTCAGGGGGCCTGGATGCCTGCCACTACCACCACCCCTACTCATGGGGGGCTAGATGCCTATCACTACCACCACCCCTACTCATGGGGGGCTGGAGGCCTGCCACTACCACCACCCCTACTCATGGGGGCCTGGATGCCTGCCACTACTACCACCCCTACTCATGGGGGGCTGGATGCCTGCCAACTACCACCACCCCTACTCAGGGGGCCTGGATGCCTATCACTACCACCATCCCCACTCATGGGGGGCTGGATGCCTGCCACTACCACCACCCCTACTCAGGGGGGCCTGGATGCCTATCACTACTACCATCCCCACTCATGGGGGCCTGGATGCCTGCCACTACTACCATCCCCACTCATGGGGGGATGGATGCCTGCCACTACCACCACCCCTACTCAGGGGGGCCTGGAGGCCTGCCACTACCACCACCCCCACTCATGGGGGCTGGATGCCTGCCACTACCACCACCCCTACTCAGGGGGCCTGGATGCCTATCACTACCACCACCCCTACTCATAGGGGGCTGGATGCCTGCCACTACCACCATCCCCACTCATGGGGGGATGGATGCCTGCCACCACCACCACCCCTACCCAGAGGGGCCTGTATGCCTATCACTACTACCATCCCCACTCATGGGGGCCTGGATACCTATCATTACTACCATCCCCACTCATGGGGGGCTGGATGCCTGCCACCACCACCACCCCTACCCAGGGGGGCTGGATGCCTATCACTACTACCATCCCCACTCATGGGGGCCTGGATGCCTACCACTACTACCATCCCCACTCATGGGGGGCTGGATGCCTGCCACTACCACCACCCCTACTCAGGGGGCTGGATGCCTGCCACCACCACCACCCCTACCCAGGGGGCCTGGATGCCTATCACTACTACCATCCCCACTCATGGGGGCCTGGATGCCTATCACTACTACCATCCCCACTCATGGGGGATGGATGCCTGCCACTACCACCACCCCTACTCAGGGGGCCTGGATGCCTGCCACTACCACCACCCCTACTCATGGGGGGCTGGATGCCTATCACTACCACCATCCCCACTCATTGGGGGCCTGGAGGCCTGCCACTACCACCACCCCCACTCATGGGGGCTGGATGCCTATCACTACTACCATCCCCTACTCATGGGGGCTGGATGCCTGCCACCACCACCACCCCTACTCAGGGGGCCTGGATGCCTATCACTACTACCATCCCCACTCATGGGGGCCTGGATACCTAACACTACTACCATCCCCACTCATGGGGGGCTGGATGCCTGCCACCACCACCACCCCTACCCAGGGGGGCCTGTATGCCTATCACTACTACCATGCCCACTCATGGGGGCCTGGATGCCTGCCACTACTACCATCCCCACTCATGGGGGGATGGATGCCTGCCACTACCACCACCCCTACTCAGGGGGGCTGGATGCCTGCCACTACCACCACCCCTACTCATGGGGGGCTGGATGCCTGCCACTACCACCACCCCTACTCATGGGGGCCTGGATGCCTATCACTACTACCATCCCCACTCATGGGGGACTGGATGCTCTATCACCACCACCACCCCTACCCAGGGGGGCCTGGATGCCCATCACTACTACCATCCCCACTCATGGGGGCCTGGATGCCTATCACTACTACCATCCCCACTCATGGGGGCTGGATGCCTGCTACCACCACCACCCGTACTCAGGGGGCCTGGATGCCTATCACTACTACCATCCCCACTCATGGGGGCCTGGATGCCTATCACTACTACCATCCCCACTCATGGGGGGCCTGGATGCCTATCACTACCACCATCCCCTACCCATGGGGGGCTGGATGCCTATCACTACCACCACCCCTACTCAGGGGGGCCTGGATGCCTGTCACTACTACCATCCCCACTCATGGGGGCCTGGATGCCTATCACTACTACCACCCCCACTCATGGGGGCCTGGATACCTGCCACTACCACCACCCCTACTCATAGGATGGGTAATGCATGACACAACCAGCATACTCCCACATAAGGAATTACAGAAAATTACATCCACCCAACCAACATGACAAGGGTGTGTAGTCTGTGTCAAATGCCTACAACACTGAAAATGACATTGAACATACAATGTGACCCACTATCACATGTGTCACACATAAATGTGTGTGGCCTCCACAATACAAGCCGACCATGGCCACTGTGGCAATGGGGTGGAACACCCCATCACCACAGTCACCAAAAGGTAAGTGTGGGGTCCATAGCTGATGCACCTTTTGAACAGTGTGGCAATGGGGCCTAAAGCCCCATCACCACAGTCACCAAAAGGTAAGTGTGGGGTCCATGGCTGATGCACCTTTTGAACAGTGTGGCAATGGGGCCTAAAGCCCCATCACCACAGTCACCAAAAGGTAAGTGTGGGCTCCATGGCTGATGCACCTTTTGAACAGTGTGGCAATGGGTCCTAAAGCCCCATCACCACAGTCACCAAAAGGTAAGTGTGGGCTCCATGGCTGATGCACCTTTTGAACAGTGTGGCAATGGGGCCTAAAGCCCCATCACCACAGTCACTAAAAGGTAAGTGTGGGGTCCATGGCTGATGCACCTTTTGAACAGTGTGGCAATGGGGCCTAAAGCCCCATCACCACAGTCACCAAAAGGTAAGTGTGGGGTCCATGGCTGATGCACCTTTTGAACAGTGTGGCAATGGGGCCTAAAGCCCCATCACCACAGTCACCAAAAGGTAAGTGCGGGCTCCATGGCTGATGCACCTTTTGAACAGTGTGGCAATGGGGCCTAAAGCCCCATCACCACAGTCACCAAACGGTAAGTGTGGGGTCCATGACTGATGCACCTTTTGAACAGTGTGGCAATGGGCCCAAAAGCACCATCACCACGGTGATCATAAGGTAAGTGTAGGCATGGTAAAAGCTGCCAAAGACAAACTGTATGGATGAATCCTGGTCACACAACAACTAAAACATCAGTGGCATAGTAGTGCTTGTGTCCCATTGCAACATAGATTGGGCGAGGCTAACAGTGCAGTGTCACAGAAACATCGTTTTGGCCATGTGCATACAAACATCACACATGGGGGACCACATTGTCAACATTCAGCAAATAACACAATGACAGAAGTGACCATCATGATGCTGACCCACATATCTGCACCAATGGACACACAAATGTTGATATCCTGTGGAGACTGTCGATGTCAGGTGAACAAATACCATACCATGGCATCAATGGGACATACAAACCATGATCATTGTGCTGACTGATGACCTAGGAGTCCCAGGGAGAGCAGGGGAAAGCCACCAAACTACATAACAGCCAATGGCACACTACAGAAATGCCAATGCAGTGGTGCAAATGCACAAACACAAACAGGCAGACTCACACTGCATATCAAACACAACAGCTGATGGGGGTGTGCCAGTGTCCCCAGGCAACCACACAACACATGAGGAGGCCTGAATCCCAATTACACAGATGTGTATACAGTGCCACACACAAGTAACTCATGGATTGGATTCCCCTATGTGGGCAATCAGGCATTGTTAGATGAGAGGGAGCCCAAATTACACATGTCACACAAGCTTGTAGGAACAGCAACTAACACAGCAAGAGACAGACCCACCACAGCACTACCCCCAGGGACCCCACATTGTGCTGACACTAGCCTGCATGACAATCCCACTGTGATGACAAAGGCAGATGTCGTTCACACTGTGAACCACAGCCATGTGTCCTGAGCTAACAAACTACCATCACACCTACACAAGCTCCAATCAATCAGCACGGCCTGCCAGCCAAGGCCAATATGGAGGTAGGGGTCTAGTCGTGCAACAACTCACATTTGCACACTCAACACCACACACCCTGATCTCCACCAATGTGCAGCAGTGAAGCTCACATGGACTGGTGACATTGCACATGCACCCATGACAATCCCAGGGGTGGTGGGGGAACTAAGGTGCAGAAACCCATCACACATGCCCACTCAACATGACTCGTCTATGTCTGACACACAGCACAGTACGCCGTACATGCGCAAGATGTGAAATCCACCACAAACAATGGGATCCTGGCCATAGTCGCACACCAACGAAGAAGCCAAGGTGACACACAAAGAACACACGTACACAACTTCCAACATTGCAGCTCTGACCCTGAGGAGTGGCAGCAGTCACACACACAACGTGTCACAATCACTGAAAGCTACCACAAACTCTAAATCACATTACTTGTGTAAACAACAAGTGCCAAGGGGAATCCTGAATGTGTCCCATCAGCGTTTGCCCACATCCCCAGCCCTGACAACAAAGACAATCTGGGATGAGAACCTCATGAACATTAGTTTGCCATGCACCCACATCACGGAGAAACCAGGTCCAAGATGCTGGATGAACACATACCAACTCTGCAAGCATCACAAACAGGAACATCCCTAGGGACACAGCCTGTGTATGAAAAGGGAAGGGAACATGCACAGACATGCTCACACAACACACAACACGGGCACACGCAATGTCACCGGATTACACACTGCCATGAGGGCACTCCACTCCTGTGGAAGGTCCGCTGTGCCAAACCTTGTCTGTGCACGACTCAAACATGTCAGCAGGACACTCCATCAGTGAGTCAACAACTACAACACACAGAAGCCTCTGCTCACAACAGCCTGGGTACAGGAGTGTCACGTCAGTCATCTGCATACACCCAAAACACGTGGCAATCCAGTTGTACTGTATACACAGATGAGTCCTTCAACATTGATGTGCAAAACTGCATGTCCAGTGGAGATGGGCACACAGTCAGGGAATTTGGAACATTGAACAGTGGTAAGCCCACCAGATGTGCATCAGTGTAAGACAAAGATGTTCATTTTCGAATGCTAAACGTACATCCCTGTGTCAAATGCTGAACATCACACCCTCAGACTGCAGCAAAGGATGCCATAGATCCACACTACAACAGGACACATATCCAATGGACCACATGGAGTCCATCACAGCAACACTTCATTTACCTGATCTGAACACTATTACAACTGCAAATGCAGGATGCTACTCATCTACATCATGTACATCAAAAGAAAAACCACAATTAAACAAAAAGAGGCTTTATTCAGCAAATGTAAATGAAAAATCCGAAGTCTAAAAGAAACTAAGGCCAATGGCCAGTCCAAAAACACAGTCCCAACAGGGTGATAAGTGTCAACTGGTCATCCATTGCTTGCATGCACTGGTAGGGACAGGGGACATCCCCCTTGGAGGGGCATACAAGGGGCAGGCCAGGCACCGCAGGGACAGGATCAGGGGATGGCAGAGTGAGGCAGTGAAGGGGTGGTGGGTGCAGGAGTGTCACCGGCAACTGCAGTGGAGGTGTCTGACTCAGCGGGGGCCAGCACCACCGTGCTACACAAGTCAGTTGGTGTGGGTGGTGCAACCACTGCAGTGGGCTGGTCTGATGAAGTGGACTGGGTCCCCACTGCAGTGCCAGAGTCAGACGGGGTGGTTGTGGACTCCACTGCAGAGCATAACTCCAAGGGAGTGGAAGGGAGGGCAGATGAGGTGGGCAGGACAGAGGGGGACCCGGTCCCCACACCAGTGCCACTAACAGGCAGAGCGTCTGGGTTGGGGGTGGAAGAGCACGTGGCAGGGGGAGAGGGCCTAAGCAGTTTGGGGATGTGGTATTGGTGTGTGGGGGAACCTGGGGCAGGGTGTGGCAGGGGAACCTGTGGAGTGGTGGCCTGGGGGATGGAGGAGAGAGACTGGGTGGTGGAGCTGCAGTGGCGGTGGTGGGGTCTTGCTACTTCCTGGTCCGGGGGGACTTCCTAATGGGGTCCTGTGTCTGCCTGCGACCTGAGGGAGGGTGTCCTGGGGGCGAGGGGCACTCCCCTCTGTGTGGGTGGACTTCCTCTTCCCCTGGTATGCTGGATCAGCAGGATCAGAGGGGAAGAGGCCGAGGTCACACAGGAAGATCTTCTGTGTAGGTGGGGTAGCAGGCAAGGCAAGGGAAGGGGTCTTGGAGGGAGAGGATGTGGAGGACTGCGGAGTGAATGTGGATGCCTGTGTGTGTGTGTGTTCCCCATCCCCTGTGTCTGTGGTATCAGTCCCCTGAGGATGCTTGTGTGCACGTCTTGCCTTTCTCTTGGGTGTGTCTGTGCTGCTCGTGTCTGTGTGCTTGGGTGATTGTGC
Source organism: Calotriton arnoldi (assembly GCA_963921515.1). Taxonomy (NCBI): domain Eukaryota; kingdom Metazoa; phylum Chordata; class Amphibia; order Caudata; family Salamandridae; genus Calotriton; species Calotriton arnoldi. Next base: position 51,287 of record CAWUFW010020704.1, on the reverse strand, counting down.
AGGTGTGCATGTGCTTTGGACAGGTAGGGTGGTAGGAAGTGTGGATGGGGCAGAGGTGGGAGGGGTGAGGGACTGTTGGAGGAGGGACACTGCTGCCGTCAGGGAGGAGTCCATGGACCTATTGCTCCTCTGTAGGGCAGACATACCCGTTGAGATGCCCTCCATGAACGACACCAGCTGTGTCAACAGAGTGGTGTGTGCATGGAGGACAGTCAGCATTGCTGTCTGCCCTACATGGAGCTGCCGAAGGAGGTACACAGACTCCTCACTCAGGGCAGCAGGGGACACAGGGGCAGGGGTGCGGTGCCTGGCATGAAGCAGACATGCTCCAGAGCACGGGAGCCTCCACGGACCTCAGGAATGGGAGCCAATGGGAGGGCGGTGGTGGTGGTGGTGGGGCAGGGCCAGACAGACTAGCTGGGGTGTGGTGGCTGCTGACACCCGCCTCCACAAGGGAGTCATCCTCTGAGCTGCTGTGGTCCTCAGCTGAGGTGGATGGTGCTGAGGACTCCTCAGTGTGGCTCCCCTCGCCCTCCATGCCACTGGGTCCATCTGACCACTCGTCGGACGCTGACCCAGTCTGGCTCCGCTGCTCCTCCTGGTCCGTGGAGCTGTCCCCTCCTGTGGCCGTGGATGTATCTGCAAACAATTAGGGAAACAGACAAACATCAGTCACCTGCACTGACCGCACACACCACAGTAAGTACAGCACATCACAGAGCAAGCCCTGGCATCTTTAGTTGAACATTGCCAAAAGTCATCACACAGATTAGGAGAAGCCAATTGTCAGTCTGATGGTCAACCATGGAACAGACACCCCTCCTGCCCTTGCACCCATCTGTCTGGTGCCTGTCTGATGGTAATACCCCAGTGTGGACACATGCACCACCTACACAGTTGTTGGACATTGCTGAGATCACGGTGAAGTATGTGAACATGCCCATGTCACATCTCTTGCCACTGAGTCAGTGCAGGTGTCTGGATAAATGGACGGCCAGAGTCTAAATAGACATGCATGTGATGCATACCAGCACCAGACCCCATGAAGCACCCATGTCCGGATAGTCAATGCCACAATGGGGTGCATGTTGCACATGTCACTCCCCTTCAGGATCACTCTTAGGAAGTTTAATGCCATGACACAGGCATGCCTGCAAAGTCATACATCACTGTCTCCAGTCACATGGCCACGGCAGCCAGCCAACAACAGTCTGCACTGTGTCACAATCCTAGGACATGGGGAAGGCAAGTAATGTAACTGACAAGTGCACATGTCCATCCCCCACTAACCACATCATCTGAACCCGTATTTGTACACTGCACACCAATTGGACAAATGGGAGACATGAAACACAACTCTCTGAACCAGAGCACCTCACAGTGTGCTGTGAATGATGAAAATCTGCCTGAAAGTCACAGTCGCATACACCTGTCTGCACAGTCAAGTGATCAAACACCTATAAGTCACAGAAGTCTTGTCTCACATGGTCCAATAGCAGATGTCATGCTGACCCCTAACCGATAAACATCACAGGAGTCACGACAACGTAGTCACAGCACAACGACACAGAGGCAGACACCTGAGGGAACATTTCACTGAGCACAACATGTCAGCTGATACACGGGAGTGGGAGTACAGAGTGTATTGTATGCCCTGGAGTAGGCATGACTGTCCGGCTCAACCTGCAAGAGGGATGAGCCCTGGTCAGTAGGCAGTTGGCTAAGCATGTGTGACACACTTGACATACATACTCCTGAGGCCCAAACATTGTACCCACCCGCAGCATGGGGGTGTGGCAAATACCCCAAGGACATGTGGTGATTCAGATCTGCAAGTGGACCACATATCAAAGTTACACCCAGACTACATTGCACGACTCAGGCATTGTGTGAGCAATTGACCCACTCATGAAGGCAAACACAATGTCACAGGAACAAAAGCTGTCACCCACCTTGAGCAAAGCAAAATGCAAGGACCCTGTACCCGAGTGACACAATTATCCTGAGCGTAAGGAACACACCTGCGTATCAGATGGGTAGTGGCCATGTCACAATAGAGGGACATGGGTACTGGACAACAAGACTGATGTACTGGGGAAGTTTGACCAGCCCAGAGGAGGGCACATAGCATGTTAGACAGGGTTCACAGTGCAGTCTTTGACTCACCCCCTCCTTGCTGCTGTCTGCCCTTCAGCTGCCCATCCAGCTCCGGGAAGACCTCCGGCAGGATCTGGAGCATGTGGGGGGTCAGGGTCCGTGTCCGCCCCTCCTGCGAGGAGGCGACAGCTTCAGCTGGAGCCTTGCAATCCTCCGGGTCCAGCCACGAAGGTCCTGCCACCTCTTCTGGCAGTTGCGGATCCGGCGCTTGTAGACCCCCACGGATCTGACTGCCCGGACGATGGCCAGCCAGATATCCTGCTTCTGGTGGGCATCAACCTGTGAGGATGACAAAGTGAAAAGGCCATTACTACACATGCAACATATCAATGCATCACACAGTTGGAAATACATGTCTCAATAACAGGTGCATATGATGTACACAGGCAGTGCAACGAGGGCTATGGACAGTTTGCCAGCAGTTACTACATGGTATCATTGCATGGGAAGTGAACCTTGTTTGAATGCACTGTTACTCCACTGTACCTGTTCAGTGCATGTGACTACACACTTTGGGGGGTGCAAACTACTCAGTGAGCATGCTAGCCAGTGGTGTGCACACTGTAAATCCTGCTAGTCAGACAACATGCACTATTAGTGAGGCAGTGGACAGCACACTCACCTGCTCCCCTGGTGTCCCATACAGCTTGCTGTACTGTGGAAGGAGGTTGTCCAACAGGGCCTGGTTCTCCTCATGGCTGAAGGCTGGGGCTCTCTCCACAGTATGTGCCATTGCAGTAGCCAGGGGATGCAGAGACAGCAGCAGTGTAGTGGCAGATGTCGTCCTGGAGCATGTAGTGCAGGCAAGTGAGCCCTCAGGGGAACAGCCAGCATTATATGTGTGCTGCAGAGGCAGATACTGTGCCATGTGTCCAAAGTGATAGGTCCAAGTTGTTTGCATCTTCTGAATCTGACCAATCCATGGAATTGCAGCACCAATACACGCCCACAACATCCTTCAAAAATTCAACTTCATGACACCCATGAATTTGCAACATTGTTGTGGCTGGCCAACTGAATTCACTGCATCAGACTCGTTGAAGGTTCGAAAACGCGTCCGTTGCCATGCCAGGCCCCAGCCAATGTGTGCGCACCGATCGGTCCATTGCTGTACAACGCGTAGCCCAGCGCATACAACGCGTACCCGCTCACATTCAATGCAATGGTCCGTGCGGGCACACCGATCGGACCATTGCTGTACAACGCGTACCCGCTCACATTCAATGCAATGGTCCGTGCGGGCACACCGATCGGACCATTGCTGTACAACGCGCTACCTGCCACTATCAACGCTGCACCGCGACCGTGACAACGCGTACCCGCTCATTGAATGCAATGGTCCGTGCGGCACACCGATCGGACCATTGCTGTACAACGCGTGCACTCGGCTCACATTCAATGCAATGGTCCGTGTGGGCACACCGATCGGACCATTGCTGTACAACGCTGCATCGCCATACAACGCGTACCGCACATTCAATGCAATGGTCCGTGCGGGCACACCGATCGGACCATTGCTGTACAACGCTACCCGCTCACATTCAATGCAATGGTCCGTGTGGGCACACCGATCGGACCATTGCTGTACAACGCATGCGTACACGGCTCACATTCAATGCAATGGTCCGTGCGGGCACACCGATCGGACCATTGCTGTACAACGCGTACCCGCCATACAACGCGCCCGCCTACCGCGTACCGCTACATTCAATGCAATGGTCCGTGCGGGCACACCGATCGGACCATTGCTGTACAACGCGTGCCCACCATACAACGCGTACCCGCCACATTCAATGCAATGGTCCGTGCGGGCACACCGATCGGACCATTGCTGTACAACGCGCTACCCGCTCACATTGAATGCAATGGTCCGTGCGGGCACACCGATCGGACCATTGCTGTACAACGCGCTACCCGCTCACATTGAATGCAATGGTCCGTGCGGGCACACCGATCGGACCATTGCTGTACAACGCGTACGCTCACGCTACAGCAACGCGTACCCGCTCATTGAATGCAATGGTCCGTGCGGGCACACCGATCGGACCATTGCTGTACAACGTGTACCTACACGCTCACATTGAATGCAATGGTCCATGCGGGCACACCGATCGGACCATTGCTGTACAACGCGTACCCGCCATACAACGCGTACCCGCTCACATTGAATGCAATGGTCCGTGCGGGCACACCGATCGGACCATTGCTGTACAACGCGTACCCGCTCACATTCAATGCAATGGTCCGTGCAGGCACACCGATCGGACCATTGCTGTACAACACATACCCGCCATACAACGCGTACCCGCCATACAACGCGTGCCACTGCCACATTGAATGCAATGGTCGTATGCGGGCTACACGATCGGACCATTGCTGTACCCCGCGGCCCCATCGCCTTCATAGAACGTACGTACCCGCTCACATTGAACGCAATGGTCGCGTATGGGCACCCGATCGGACCATTGCTGCCTACAACGCATACCCGTCATACAACGCGTACCGCTCACATTGAATGCAATGGTCCGTGCGGGCACACCGATCGGACCATTGCTGTACAACGCATACCCGCCATACAACGCGTGCCTGCTCACATTGATGCAATGGTCCGTGCGGGCACACCGATCGGACCATTGCTGTACAACGCGTACCCGCTCACATTGCAATGCAATGGTCCGTGCGGGCGCACCGATCGGACCATTGCTGTACAACGCGTACCGCGCCATACAACGTGTACCCGCTCCACATTGAATGCAATGGTCCGTGCGGGCACACCGATCGGACCATTGCTGTACAACGCGTCCCTGGACAGGCCACACGCATATGTCACCATGCTGGTCACTGGTGAACCTATGCCAGCCACATATACTTTCCAGGGACTCAGGGGCACACCTACTACACCACACCCAGTCCACACTGTATCTAAGGCATGTGTGGCAGCATAACCTTATCTGTGTATGGGGGTGTACATGTTGTTTTTGGGGTGGCACTTGGGGGCAGACACACCCAGGCTGTGCAAGTGTTCATGGGGACAGGGTCCTTTGTGTGTTGTGCACATGGCCACTGTGATGTGCAACTGTTCATTTTGGAGCATGTGGCATGGTCACATTTCCAGGCTGTGTATGTGTATGACATGTCACATACCCCCAGGCTCACATGTGGGAAGGCATGTACGTCACAGGGTGGCCCATTGCCACAATAGTCATGTCCCGCCGCAGTCTGTGTGCATGTTGTGTTTCAAACGTCTGACTCCATGTGCACAATGGGAGACAGTATCCACATCCACGTTGTTTGTGCATGGACTTAGATGTTGCGTGTGTGTCACAGACGTCCATGTCTGTCCTGCAGAGGCTACAGGGGCCACCACCTGTGGGTGTCATGTTGGTGTTTTCTGACGTGTACATGATACGCCATGTCATGCCAGTGTCCATGTGGCAAGACAGGGTCCCTGGGAATCTACTTGTCAATGAGTTGTGATGCCTGTGGCCCATCTGTCCAGACATGTCACTGTGGTATGTGTGTGGAATGTGAGAGCAGTAAATGGGTACTGTGACACAGCCTAATGGTTTCCCATAGCACACCCTGGAACCTGTTTTCAACACTGGTTGAACAGAGATGTTAGATGATGTCCATGTAGGTGCCATTTATGTCCAAACAGAACGACACACACATCAAGTACTTGTGTTTGTAAATGATGTATAATGTGAAATTGAGTATGGTGAACGACACATAGGTGGAGTGACTGACAATCTTGCTTTCTTCACCTATGCACTGCAGGGCTCCTGCTGTCCATCAACCATTCCCAGACCTGGCAACGATGGTGGAACGTGACAGCATCCGACGGTACCGCTTCACCAGGCAGCTGATTGAGGATTTGGCAGTGCAGTTGGCCCCACATTTGCAGCCTGGCCGGCCGTATCCTACAGCGCTGACCCCCAAGGTGAAGGTGATGGCAGCCCTACACTTCTTTGCCACCGGTACCTTTCAACACACTGTGGCAACTACTGGTGGGATGTCACAGACTATGTTCAGCCGTGTGCTCCGCGATGTTTTGGGGGCAATGTTGAGATACCTGAACCACTACATCTATTTCCCAACACGTCAACGACTCACTGACGTCAAGAGTGACTTCTATGCCCTGGGGAGGATGCCACATGTAATTGGCTCCATTGATGGGACACATGTGGCTTTGGTACCACCACAGGCACATGAGCAAGCCTACAGAAACCGCAAACACTACCATTCGATCAATGCGCTGGTGGTATGTCTGGCAGATATGACCATCACACATGTGTGTGCCCGTTTCCCAGGTTCTGCTCACGATGCCTACGTGATGAGGAGTAGTCGCATCCCGAGGATGATGTCACAGATGCCGAACCAGCGTGCCTGGCTTGTTGGTGTGTACTAACTTTGTACGTTTGTGTGTGTTCTGCTATGTTGTTTTCCGCCCTCTTTTCCAACTCAGCTAATGTGCAATTGTCTGTCTGTAGGTGACTCGGGATACCCCAACATGCCGTGGTTGCTGACACCCCTCAGGAACCCTGTGACACCAGCCCAGATGCGCTACAATGAGGCACATGGTCGGACGAGGAGGGTGATTGAGCGGACCTTTGGTCTCCTGAAGAGCTGCTTCCGCTGCCTCGACAAGACAGGAGGGGCCCTCCCATATGCCCCAGCAAAGGTGTGCAAGATTGTCATCGTCTGCTGCATGCTCCACAACCTGGCAGTGCGGAAGGAGTTGCCTCTCATCCTGGATGACGATGACCAACGTCCGCCACCTGTGGAAGATCCTGGCCTGGGTCACGATGCCAGTGAAGATGATGATGATGATGGTGATGTCCGCACACAGCTCATCACCAACTTCTTCAGCTGAATGTGAGTCTCCAGAGGGTTGTAATGTCAATGATTTGAGTTTGCATGATATGTGTGTGTGGTGCTCTGGTGCTGTTTGAGTGTGGCCATGTGCTACTTGACTGGATGCGTGCAGCGATGTGTCCTTGCAGGTGGCCTGTACTGCCCAACAGTGTTGACATGCTAACTTGGTTTTGTGTAGTTATCTCGTGACATGTATTAGACATGAGTATTGCCGTTCTGTGCTGTTCTTCAGTGGTTTTGACTGTGTGTCATGTCTGTCCGTCACAGGGTGCTGCCGGAGTTGTTTGATCGACTTGGATCCCCCAAATCCATGAGTCAACTTCCAAGGTGGAAGCAGTCGTTTCCCAACAGGTGATGTGCCACACACCCCTGGACTTTCTACCTTCTGCACTTTTTGACTTTGTGGCCACAGCCAGGTTGGATTAGCTTGCATTTGTAGTGGAAACAACATGTTGCAAATGTGTAATAAACCTGTGCTTCACTTTGGGAATTGCGTTGTCTGTAGTCACACATCTGAGTGACATTTGCTTACTGCACCTGTGGTCTAGTTGACATAGACTGTGAATAGGTGTGGTGTCTGTGCATTGCACTGTATTTCCTGGCAACATCAGTGTAGGGGATGAGTCTGATGGCCCTGGTGTGTATGTGTTGTGTGGCCCTAGTGGTGTGTCTCCCTCATATGTGTCACGTCGCCATGACTGACATGACGGTGTTGGACTTGCCGTAGCAGTTAGCATGCACAGTGTAATTTTTCTGATCACCATCTCCATGACAGACACCACGTTGGAATCACAACAGAGGCAGATATGGTGTATTGGTGAGTTTATTTACATAAGGTGTGGGGATGGTGCACAGGATGGTGGGTGCTGTACATAGAAATTGGAATCCAAAGTTCCCATGTGATTCGGAAGTCTTGGTAGCTGAAATGTCCAGAGTAAAGTCCACAGTCATCTGATGAATTTGGACAACTAGAGCTCCCCATGTCATGTGGGCGAGTTGGGTTGGCTTCGACAGGGCGTGCAGTTTGCACACAGAGGAAAAGTTCCAGAACAGGTGTTGGCTTCCTGGGGGATGTAGCTGGCCATCGGCTTCTCAGTATGGCCTCCTCGGACGGCCTCTCTTCTTGGGGGGGGACCCTCAGATGCAGGCTGCCGCGGTGCAGGGGACTCTCCACCAGAGTCCTCCGCCCTCCCTGTGGTATTTGCAGTAGTTTCAGCTGCAGATGTTGTGGGCACACAGGGAGGTGAGGCCATGTTGGTGGTAAACTGGCGGAGGCATGTCAGTATGTCCCTATGCACCGCTGTTAGTTGTTCCAATGTGTCCCACTTGGACTCTATGCCAGACATGTGTGCCTCGACATGTGACATGTGTGTCTCGACACGTGACATGTGTGTCTCGACACGGGACATGTGGGAGTCCAAGCGGGCATGATGGGCAGCCTGCTGCTGTTGTATGTCCTTGAGGATCCCCACTACCTGGCTGACCTCTCCGGTGCTAGTCTGGTACGCATCTGTGATGCATGCCAGTTGTGGGTCATCATACAGTCCCGACCCCTCTGCAAAGAGCGACCTGTGTCTACCACCCCTCCCACCACCCCTGGCGACACGTGCGGGACCTGCGGGGGCACGCACAGCTGACCGTGTGCCCACTTGGGTGTTGTTCGTGGGCTCGTTGTCACCAGCTCCAGTTTGGGCCTGGGTCCCTGCGCTGTTGTCACCTGTGGTCCTTGGTGTGTCCGTGTTGGCAGGGGTGGCCTGTGTGTTGGCAGTTGTTGGAGGGGTGGGTGCAGGGGGTGCAGATGTTGGTCCTGCTGGTGCTGCATGATGACTGACACCGGAGGGTCCAGCTAGTTCTTCGCCATCCGAGGAGTGCAGAGGCTGATCCACACCAGTGAGCTCAGTGTCCCCCGGAGCCTGGGACAGGGACTCCTCCACGTCTGCTGCTGAGTCCCCATCATCACCTGTTTTGGGGAGAGACACAGATAGTATAGTATGTTTCTACAGGCATCAATTGTTCAAACACCTGACAGTTGTGACTGTACCTCTGGATGCGGGCCTGGACATAGCATTCTCCTAAATTGTGACAGTCAGAGAGTGATATTGGTGTAGCACATTGTCCTGCCAACCTGTGGCATGTCAATGTGAATGTTGAGGTGTGTGCCTGACCAGCATTGGTGCTATTTGGTTGCCATCCGGGCCTCCTTCTCCCCCAGCCCAGATATCCCACCATGGACCGTGCTTCCATTGCAGGGAGTGCAAGTTGTCTTTCAGGATGTCAGTCAGTGGTGTCCTGCTGTTGGTTGTTGCACAGTTCCCATCAGGGCCTTGTGCTCCCCCAGCAGTACCCAGTGTCAGCCATCTTGTGAGTCCTTTCCACTCCCTGTGATGTGAGCATGGTTCAGGGTGGTGTTGATGGGCCAATTGTGAGGCTGAGCAATATCTGTGACTACGACTCCCATCATGCTATTGCCTCCACCCCCTTCCCAGCATGCCCATCCTTCCTTCCTTTTGACTCTGCTTCCCTGTGGGGTAGTGTGCCTGTGCTGACAGGATGGCTGACAGTGTTGTCCTGTTGTTTGTTGGTGCCCAGTTCCCAGCAGGGCCTTGTGCTCCCCCAGCAGTTGAGGCCAGTGTCAGACATCTTTGAAGTGGCTTTCCACTCCCTGTGATGTGTGCATGCTTCAGTGGTGGCGTTGCATGGGCCAATTGTGAGGCTGGGCGATGTTGAGCTGTGACTACGACTCCCATCATGCTATTGCCTCCACCCCCTTCCCAGCATGCCCATCCTTCCTTCCTTTTGACTCTGACTTCAGTGTGGGTGTAGTGTGCCTGTAGCTGACAGGATGGCTGACAGTGTTGTCCTGTTGTTTGTTGGTGCCCAGTTCCCAGCAGGGCATTGTGCTCCCCACAGCTGAGGCCAGTGTCAGACATCTTTGAAGTGGCTTTTCACTCCCTGTGAGATGTGCATGCTTCAGTGGTGGCTTGCTGGGCCATGTGGGTGGGGGATGTTGAGCTGTGACTACGACTCCCATCATGCTATTGCCTCCACCCCCCTTCCCAGCATGCCCTTCCTTCCTTCCTTTTGACTCTGCTTCCCTGTGGGGTATTGTGCCTGTGCTGACAGGAAGGCTGATAGTGTTGTCCTTGCATTTGTTTGGCTACAAGTCCCAGAAGTGTCCCTGTGCTTCCCACAGCATTTCCCAGGCTGGTGGTCTTTGTGGGATCTTCATTTGGTATGTGAGGCATTGCATTCTCCCAGGTGGGTTCTGTGGAGTTTGTGTTGAGGGGGGGTGTGAGGAGAGCTGCTTGTGACTATGGTCAGTGCTGTGAGTCCTCCTTCCCACCCAGCCAGATATCCCACCATGGACCGTGCTTCCATTGCAGGGAGTGCAAGTTGTCTTTCAGGATGTCAGTCAGTGGTGTCCTGCTGTTGGTTGTTGCACAGTTCCCATCAGGGCCTTGTGCTCCCCCCAGCAGTTCCCAGTGTCAGCCATCTTGTGAGTCCTTTTCCACTCCCTGTGATGTGTGCATGGTTCAGGGTGGTGTTGATGGGCCAATTGTGAGGCTGAGCAATATCTGTGACTACGACTCCCATCATGCTATTGCCTCCACCCCCCTTCCCAGCATGCCCATCCTTCCTTCCTTTTGAGTGGACTTCAGTGTGTGTGAGTGTGACAGCAATGGCAAGATGGCTGACAATGTGGTTGTGTTGTTTGTTGGTGCCCAGTTCCCAGCAGGGCCATGTGCTCCCCACAGCTGAGGCCAGTGTCAGACATCTTTGAAGTGGCTTTTCACTCCCTGTGAGGTGTGCATGCTTCAGTGGTGACTTGCTGGGCCATGTGGGTGCGGGATGTTGAGCTGTGACTACGACTCCCATCATGCATTGCCTCCACCCCCTTCCCAGCATGCCCATCCTTCCTTCCTTTTGAGTCGGACTTCAGTGTGTGGGTAGTGTGACAGCAATGGCAGGATGGCTGACAATGTTGTCGTGTTGTTTGTTGGTGCCCAGTTCCCAGCAGGGCCTTGTGCTCCCACAGCTGAGGCCAGTGTCAGACATCTTTGAAGTGGCTTTTCACTCCCTGTGAGGTGTGCATGCTTCAGTGGTGGCTTGCTGGGCCATGTCGGTGGGGGATGTTGAGCTGTGACTGCCACTCCCATCATGCTATTGCCTCCACCCCCTTCCCAGCATGCCCATCCTTCCCTTCCTTTTGACTCTGCTTCCCTGTGGGGTAGTGTGCCTGTGCTGACAGGAAGGCTGATAGTGTTGTCCTTGCATTTGTTTGGCTACAAGTCCCAGAAGTGTCCCTGTGCTTCCCACAGCATTTCCCAGGCTGGTGGTCTTTGTGGGATCTTCAGTTTGGTATGTGAGGCATTGCATTCTCCCAGGTGGGTTCTGTGGAGTTTGTCTTGAGGGGGTGTGAGGGAGAGCTGCTTGTGACTATGGTCAGTGCTGTGAGTCCTCCTTCCCACCCAGCCAGATATCCCACCATGGACCGTGCTTCCATTGCAGGGAGTGCAAGTTGTCTTTCAGGATGTCAGTCAGTGGTGTCCTGCTGTTGGTTGTTGCACAGTTCCCATCAGGGCCTTGTGCTCCCCCCACCAGTACCCAGTGTCAGCCATCTTGTGAGTCCTTTTCCACTCCCTGTGATGTGAGCATGTTTCAGGGTGGTGTTGATGGGCCAATTGTGAGGCTGAGCAATATCTGTGACTACAAGTCCCATCATGCTATTGGCTACACTGACTTCACCAGCATACACAGAATTCCTTCCTTTCAGTGATCTTCCCTGTGAGGTGGTGTTCTAGTGGTGTCAAAATATCTGAGAGTGTTTGTTGGTTCTATTTGTGCCACTGCCTTGCTGTATTTGTTGTTAGGTTTGTACATGTCATGACACAGTTAGATATCACTATGAGATGGCAGGTATTGTGTTTGTGTGACTAGCATTAACATCTTGGGATGAATATGTTTTGGTTGCTGTGTATTTGCTAAGGGTGCATGGTTTGCCTATCCCTTTGAGAAGTGCTGTGTGTGTATTGTCACACCATATTGTGCATATTAGTTGTGTACTCACCAGGCTCTGGGATGTCTGTTAGTCCGTATACGCTCACTGGTGGTAGGATGGCCCGCACCTTCTCCTCCCAGGGCCTGAGGTATACTGGTTTTGCAGGAGGGCCACTGCCGGTGTGCTGGCTGAGGAGGTAATCCTTTTTAAGTAGGTCCCGGACCCTCCTGCGCACATCATACCACCTGTTCTGGATGTCTTCCTTTGTGCGCAAACATGGTGATTGTGCGTTGACCCTGTCGACAATCCTCTCCCACATCTTGGTTTTCTGCGCCATGGGGGCCTGTTGTACCAATGTACCAAACAACTGTGGCTCTACCCTGAGAATCTCATCTACCATGACTTCCAATTCACTATCTAGGAACTTTGGATTCTTCTTTGGGGGCATGGTGGTGGTGGTGATTGATGTGTGTGTGTGTGCAAGTGGGGGTGTGTGAGTGTAGGTTTAGCTGGGTGTGTGTGAGGGTGCGATTTGTAGGTGTGGTGATGGTGTGTGGCTTGTGTGATGTATGAGCTGTGAGTGTGTCTGTGGTTGCTGTGTGATGGTGTTGTTTGCTGGCAGGTCAGTGGAATTTGCAAAGGATCATGGTAGGGATTTGTGGCCTTTATGTAGGTGGAGTTGGAGGTGTGTCCTTGTTCCATTTCTCTCCCCCAGTATTTATTGGCTTAGTGGTTGCTTGTTTGGCCTTTTTTGGGGGCTTTTTTTCCTTGGTGCTTTTGGTGCATGTAGGAGTCGTTCTTGTGTCCGAGTCGGACGCTGCTGTTGTCTGGTGCGATGTTGTCCGACTCGTTCCCGCTGTGTGTCAGCTAGGTTTCATATACGGCGTACGAGTCGGTCGCGGAATATTGGGTTGCTTCGGCTGGGTTTTGTATGCGTGTCGGTCGTCCGGCTTGTGCTCCGTGCGAGTCGGTCGTGTTTTGCACGCACAGCATCGTACTACGCGGGTCGGAGTTTGTGGGTACGTTTCGTTCGGGTTCAATCCGGGTGCGTGTCGGTCGGTTCGTTTCGAGTGATTTACCGGCCGGATGGCTTGTTTCTGCCTGGCTCGGTCGTTCGTTTTGTATTCGGTCCGAGTCGGTCGGATTTCACATGCATTTCATCGTACTACCAGGGTCGTACGGCGCTGGTCGGAGTCGGTCGGACTAAAATCATGTACCGAGTCGGTTGGTACGTTTTCCGGCCCGAATCGGAATCGACCCCATAGTGTGTGATTGATTTCTTCCACCACAGTTGATCGCACAAAATAGCTGTTAAGTACACCCACTATAGGAGTACATTGATCGAGAAACGACGTCGCATATATATAGAACCTGCCAGCTTGGCTGGTAGGCAGGCTTTTAATTTTAATTTTGCTTTATTTCCTACAGATACAGCGTGTCAGTGTACAACCGTATGTATTAAGTATCAGGTGAACAAACATTAGGTGTGCACCCCATTGTTTCCTACTCACAGGATTCTTTAGGAGTGGTACGCACGGGGCTGGCCCTCGTGTGGTCCTGAAGAAGAGCTTTAGGGGAAAGCTCGAAACATGTCGACCCAGTACTAGGGACATTACAGTTAGGTCTTTCCCTAGTATTAACCCCTGATTTTAAAACATACCGACTAGGAGCAGGAATAAAATATTAGCTCACTAGTTAGGTATTTTTAACCTATTTTTCCCACTCCACATCACTGCACCACACATATTTTTAAAAAACTAAGTGCTCCTACGAAGTTCGCAAGTCGCAGCACGCCTCAATCCGCAGCGGATTGAGAGGACCCCAATGATGAAGCATGCCACCTAGGGGTAACCCTGGTGGGTGAGGGGACTCTAGAAAATAATTTTTCTTTCTGGAAAGAGGGTTTTTCCACACATGATCAGTGGAATCCCTGTTCTTCCTATGGTTAGGTTTCTAATTCCGGTATTCCGGATTTTGTGGAACTGCATTCAGTAAGGAGGGTGAACCTAACCTGAACCTCTACCTCCCCCGTTTATTGATTACACGCTACACAAGCGCCAGTAACATAACATGGGCACACTACACAAGCGCCAGTAACATGGGCACGCTACAGAAGCACCAGTAACATGACATGGGCACACTACAGAAGCACCAGTAACATGACATGGGCACACTACACAAGTGCCAGTAACATGGGCACGCTACACAAGTGCCAGTAACATAACATGGGCACGCTACACAAGGGCCAGTAACATAACATGAGCACACTACAAACGTGCCAGTAACCAGGGATGTGGAATTCCTATAGCCCGACGCCCGGGACATATTGTTTGGGGTCAAGGGCAACAAGTTTTTATGTGTATTTTGTCCTTGGGACAAGTAGGCCCAACCCCCTACAGCATAAACCCTTTGGCTGCCAGTTTACAGTAACACTTTATGAATCAGGGAAACGCATTGCCTGCAGGTAAGGTAATATTTATATCCATGTGTTAATGCTGTTACAAATTGTATTTGCTGTTCATTAATTGAAAGCCTTTATTATTAGGGTGAGCGCTCTAAGTAAATGTTGTAAGCTCCGACTGCACTACTGACAGTGGTTCCAGTATAAAAGTGTGTACACACGTTTCAGTTTAGCAATATGAGGCTATGTATAATGCTCCCAGAATGCTCTTGATTACATGCTAATATTTGCAGAAGCTTGAAACAAATATTGATGATCCTTTTGCTTTCAAAATAAAATGTTCACAAAAATAAAATGCAAAAACATTTCGCTAAACTACTGAAAATATTTAGGTACCAATTCTTTGCAGCATCATTTAGTAAAATGTGTTGATGTACGCTAGTATTTCCCAAAAATATTCATAATGGAAAATCAGTGTAACCAGTTTTAATAAGATTATCGGAAACATTAAAATAAATAAGCATTGGTAAAGCCAGTAGGTCTGACATTGTTGTTCAGCCTTTGGTTTTGTCAATGCGTCACTGGCATGGTTTTGTAAAACCTTATTGGTGTAGGGAACTGCTGGGCCCTCACAATTATAACAAACACTGGCAAAAGCAAAAATTGTTTTGGTCTCAAAAGGCACACATTGCACAGTAGTTCCTGGCACTCAACAAAACAACTGTGTGGTGATATGCTCCTTGTGAAAGAACCGAATGCTGTCACTCACAGTGAAGCTGGCTGATAGACAGAGACAACATTTTAATAAACACAAAAGGTCATGGTTAACGTCAGACCTAATTAGTGGCCCAATTATTAAATAAAGTGCACCCATGTCCTTGGATTAAGTGCAGATATACGACTTTGATGAATTCCCAAGACTTTACATAAGTAGGCCACGAAATAGTACTCCTAGAAAATATTTGTGAACTGCATTTTAGCATGAGCAAATATGCAGGTGTAGATTTGCTCATGTGAAAATCTGAGTGTTTGCAAGTTTACTTCCCTCCAACCACTGTTTTCCCAACCCAGGAAGAAGTTTTGTGTCTGCCATTGTCAGGAGTAAACATCCAACCTTTCTCAGTATAGGAAAAGATTAGAGAAGAGTTGGTGAAAACCCTTAAAACATGCAAGTTAGTAGGTTTGCACAGACTCAAAAGGGCATTCCAACCCTGGAACAGTTGCTTACCATTACCTTCAGCCCCAGTATGTAGATCTGTGGAAACGTGGAGGCATAAGGGAATTGCTAGTATTCAAACCCTACTAAAGAAGGAGTCCTGGCATAATCAGAGAGGCTATTTCAGAGGTCCTATATAATGAGATTGCTGCCATAATTTCTCACCGCATTACAATGCACAAAAGGTACAAGTGGATTTTGTTACAAGACAAGTAGATTTATAAAGCAACCTGCCCCATGGACAAGTAGATATTTTATTAAATTCCACAGACCTAGCAACATAACATGGGCACGCTACACAAGCACCAGTAACATGACATGGGCACGTTACACAAGCACCAGTAACATGACATGGGCGCACTACACAAGAGCCAGTAACATGGGCACGCTACACAAGCGCCAGTAACATAACATGGGCACACTACAGTAGCGCCATTAACATGGGCACACTACACAAGCGCCAGTAACATATGGGCACGCTACACATGCGCCATTAACATGGACACGCTACAAAAGCGCCAGAAACATAACATGGGAGCGCTACACAAGCACCAGTAACATACCATGGGCACGCTACACAAGCACCAGTAACATACCATGGGCGCGCAACACAAGCACCAGTAACATAACATGGGCGCGCTACACAAGCACCAGTAAAATGACATGGGCGCGCTACACAAGCACCAGTAACATGACATGGGCACGTTACATAAGCACCAGTAACATGACATGGGCACACTACACAAGCGCCAGTAACATGGGCACGCTAAACAAGCGCCAGTAACATGGGCATGCTACTCAAGCGCCAGTAATGTAACATGGGCATGCTTCACAAGCACCAGTAACATGACATGGGCACGCTACACAAGCGCCAGTAACATAACATGGGCACACTACAGACATGCCATTAACATGGGCACACTACACAAGCGCCAGTAACATATTATGGGCACGCTACACATGCGCCATTAACATGGGCACACTACAGAAGCGCCATTAACATGGGCACGCTACACAAGCGCCAGTAACATGGGCACGCTACACAAGCGCCAGTAACATGGACACGCTGCACAAGCACCAGTAACATGACATGGGCACGCTACACAAACACCAGTAACATAACATGGGCACACTACAGAAGCGCCATTAACATGGGCACACTACACAAGCATAGACGCTTAGCGCAAAGAGAAACTTACTGGATACGTACTCTTAATACACTTGTGCCGCATGGTCTGAATGACAAGTTGGAAATGGTCTGCTTTTTGTAAACAATGTGTTCGGCAACTGTTAATATGTGAAAATTGATGAATTGTGTGTTGCATTTGAATTACCACATTGGATTTGGGATGATTTCAAGCTTATCACGTGGTAGATTACAATATTAAGGAGTAGGGAGCTGGATCCCTTTTATCTACATATTGCATGATAGTTTATCACATATTGCATTTTATCATATATTTTTCATTTTCATGGGTAGATTGCGTTACGTGAGTCATACATGCTTGTATTATAAAGTTTAATGGATTGGTCTCACCACTACATTGGTATAATAAGCATGGTTTATACGTGATTCTTTGGCTGCGGCAGTATCACCAGCAATTTAGCTCATTTGGTTCGTGGAGCACATGTTACTTTATACGTATTGGGTTCGGGTGGCCTATTGGGGAGTTACGTATTTTTTCTAATGAATCTTCTTAGTTTTTTCTGCTTTTATGACGCTGGTGGACTAATTTAATGTTTATAATTTTTTGTCTTGACAGTTTAAGCTCAGCTGCACATTACTGTTGTATCTTTCTCGTGATAGTGTGTTCGGGTAGTCTGTTCTTCATCTTTATTACTGATTTACGCGGGAGTCTGACGTTGCCTCCGCATTCAAATGCATTGCGGGTGAAAGTAACCACACAGAGGACTTTTGTTCCGAACGAAGAAAGGAGGTCAAAGTAAGTAGGAGGTCCTTTAGTTGTTGCACCGGCGTATTAGGTCTGGGAAACATGTGGTAGCAGGGAGCAAATCCTGATTCTTTATTGTTTCTCTGCAGCTTTACGCGAGGGTTGCTACATTACATCTTCACGGGGTTTTCGTCTTAACCAGCAAACTTGAGGTAACTGTTTGACTCATTGGCATCAATATTTTTTGCGGTAGGATGTTTGGTAAGAAAAATATGGTATGAATATGGCTCGTAATTAGGTTTTCATATACATTTATTATAGCTTTGTTGGAAGCAGTCAAGACGCATGAACAAACATAGTGCAACAAGATTGGCATTTCAGTTAGTAAGTTTTTTCAAATATTCGGATTTATGAGTTGCAGGAATTTTGGTCTTGTTCACAGCAATAGTATTCTAATATGGTTGTGCACATTTTTTTAGTATTGTGGCCTTGGCTTCGCACTTGGATAGGTGAGTGATTGAGGCATTTTGGATATCTTATTGACTTTATGGGTTATAAGGGATAGTCTTTAGAAACTTTATTCACCATATTCATTAATAATTTGGTTTCTTTTTGGGTACTTGTATCGTTACATGCCCTTTTTTGGTTGGTGTAAAGAGGTGATCATGCATATAATCTCACAGGTGCTAAGCTTGAAAATCCCACTCATACAGGTACTGGTGCCTGTAGATCACGGGTCTCTTCCTGAAAAGCTTTAGAGTGACTTAAACTGTTTTGTGTTAAATTGTGATTATAAATCATTTTTGTTACTTTTAGTGTTCCCCTGACGAAGGGTTTCCGAAATGCATTGGGACATGTAAACACTATACGGAATATTGGATTGAAAATACAGAAAGAAAAATAAAATGAACATATATGTACAATGTTATTGTTTGATGTATATCTGTTCAAAATAAGCATACAATGTGCATAATCATCGATTGAAGTACACGCAAGATGGTTCATGTTGATGGTATATATTGATGTACATTTTGCCTAGTTTTCTAAAAATTGTATCACTTTGTGAGCGCAATACATGATATAGTATAGCACCACTAGATTGGGCTAGTGACAAGTGCACCTTGTATTCATGTGACAGGTTCTGTCTCATGTTGTTGTGACACACTACACAAGCGCCAGTAACATGGGCACGCTACACAAGCGCCAGTAACGTAACTTGGGCACGCTACACATGCGCCATTAACATAGGCACACTACACAAGCGCCAGTAACATGGGCACGCTACACAAGCACCAGTAAGGTAACATGGGCATGCTACACATGCGCCATTAACATGGGCACACTACACAAGCACCAGTAACATGGGCACGCTACACAAGCGCCAGTAGCGTAACATGGGCACGCTACACTAGCGCCAGTAACGTAACATGGGCACGCTACACAAGCGCCAGTAACATGGGCACGCTACACAAGCGCCAGTAACATGGACACGCTACACAAGTGCCAGTAATGTAACATGGGCACGCTGCACAAGCACCAGTAACATGACATGGGCACGCTACACAAACACCAGTAACATAACATGGGCACACTACAGAAGCGCCATTAACATGGGCACACTACACAAGCGCCAGTAACATGGGCACGCTACACAAGCGCCAGTAACGTAACATGGGCACGCTACACATGCGCCATTAACATAGGCACACTACACAAGCGCCAGTAACATGGGCACGCTACACAAGCGCCAGTAAGGTAACATGGGCACGCTACACATGCACCATTAACATGGGCACACTACACAAGCACCAGTAACATGGGCACGCTACACAAGCGCCAGTAACGTAACATGGGCACGCTACACAAGCGCCATTAACGTAACATGGGCATGCTACACAAGCAGCAGTAACATGACATGGGCACGCTACAAAATCTCCAGCATCATGACATGGGCACGTTACACAAGCACCAGTAACATGACATGGGCATGTTACACAAGCACCAGTAACATGACATGGGCACACTACACAAGCGCCAGTAACATGGGCACACTACACAAGCGCCAGTAACAAGGGCACGCTACGCAAGCGCTAGTAACATGGGCACACTGCACAAGTGCCAGTAACATGACACAGGCACACTGCACAAGTGCCAGTAACATGACACAAGCGTCAGTAACATGACACAAGCACACTGCACAAGCGCCAGTAACATGACGTGGGCACACTGCACAAGCGCCAGTAACATGGGCACACTGCACAAGTGCCAGTAACATGGCCACGCTACACAAGCGCCAGTAACATGGGCACGCTGCACAAGCGCCAGTAACATGGGCACGCTGCACAAGCGCCAGTAACATGGGCACGCTGCACAAGCGCCAGTAACATGGGCACGCTACACAAGTGCCAGTAACATAACATGGGCACGCTACACAAGCGCCAGTAACATAACATGGGCACGCTACACAAGTGCCAGTAACATAACTTGGGCACGCTACACAAGCGCCAGTACCATAACATGGGCACACTACAGAAGCGCCAGTAACATGGGCACGCTACACAAGCGCCAGTAACATGGGCACGCTGCACAAGCGCCAGTAACATGGGCACGCTGCACAAGCGCCAGAAACATGGGCACGCTACACAAGCACCAGTAACATAACATGGGCACGCTACACAAGTGCCAGTAACATAACATAAGCATGCTACACAAGCGCCAGTAATATAACATGGGCATGCTACACAATCGCCAGTAACATAACATGGGCACACTACAGAAGCGCCAGTAACATGGGCACACTACACAAGCGCCAGTAACGTGACATGGGAACACTACACAAGCGCCAGTAACATGGGCACACTACACAAGTGCCAGTAAGGTGACATGGGCACGCTACACATGCGCCATTAACATGGGCACACTACACAAGCGCCAGTAACATGGGCACACTACACAAGCGCCAGTAACATGGGCACGCTACACAAGCGCCAGTAACGTAACATGGGCACGCTACACAAGCACCAGCAACATGACATGGGCATGCTACACAAGCACCAGTATCATGACATGGGCATGTTACACAAGCACCAGTAACATGACATGGGCACGCTACACAAGCACCAGTAACATGGGCACGCTACGCAAGCGCCAGTAACATGGGCACACTGCACAAGTGCCAGTAACATGACACAGGCACACTGCACAAGCGCCAGTAACATGACACAAGCACACTGCACGAACGCCAGTAACATGACACAAGCACACTGCACAAGCGCCAGTAACATGACACGGACACACTGCACAAGCGCCAGTAACATGACATGGGCACACTGAACAAGCGCCAGTAACATGGGCACACTGCACAAGCGCCAGTAACATGGGCACGCTACAAAAGCGCCAGTAACATGGGCACGCTACACAAGCGCTAGTAACATAACATGGGCACACTATACAAGCGCCAGTAACATAACATGGGCATGCTACACAAGCGCCAGTAACATAACATGGGTACGCTACACAAGCGCCAGTAACATAACATGGGCACGTTACACAAGTGCCAGTAACATAACATAGGCATGCTACACAAGCGCCAGTAATATAACATGGGCATGCTACACAATCGCCAGTAACATAACATGGGCACGCTACACAAGCGCCAGTAACATAACATGGGCACGCTACACAAGCGCCAGTAACATAGGCATGCTACACAAGCACCAGTAACATAACATGGGCACACTACACTAGCACCAGTAACATAACATGGGCACACTACACAAGCACCAGTAACATAACATGGGCACACTACAGAAGCGCCATTAACATGGGCACGCTACACAAGCGCCAGTAACGTAACATGGGCACGCTACACATGCGCCATTAACATGGGCACACTACACAAGCACCAGTAACATGGGCACACTACACAAGTGCCAGTAACATAACATGGACACGTTACACAAGTGCCAGTAACGTAGGCACGCTACACAAGGGCCAGTAACATAACATGAGCACACTACACACGTGCCAGTAACCAGGGATGTGGAATTCCTATAGCCCGACGCCCGGGACATATTGTTTGGGGTCAAGGGCAACAAGTTTTTATGTGTATTTTGTCCTTGGGACAAGTAGGCCCAACCGCCTACAGCATAAACCCTTTGACTGCCAGTTTACAGTAACACTTTATGAATCAGGGAAAGGCATTGCCTGCAGGTAAGGTAATATTTATATCCATGTGTTAATGCTGTTACAAATTGTATTTGTTGTTCATTAATTGAAAGCCTTTATTATTAGGGTGAGTGCTCTAAGTAAATGTTGTAAGCTCCGACTGCACTACTGACAGTGGTTCCAGTATAAAAGTGTGTACACACGTTTTCGAAGTTTAGCAATATGAGGCTATGTATAATGCTCCCAGAATGCTCCCTGATTACATGCTAATATTTGCAGAAGCTTGAAACAAATATTGATGATCCTTTGCTTTCAAAATAAAATCTTCACAAAAAATAAAATGCAAAAACATTTCGCTAAACTACTGAAAATATTTAGGTACCAATTCTTAGCAGCATCATTTAGTAAAATGTGTTGATGTACGCTAGTATTTCCCAAAAATATTCATAATGGAAAATCAGTGTAACCAGTTTTAATAAGATTATCGGAAACATTAAAATAAATAAGCATTGGTAAAGCCAGTAGGTCTGAAATTGTTGGTCAGCCTTTGGTTTTGTCAATGCGTCACTGGCATGGTTTTGTAAAACCTTATTGGTGTGGGAACTGCTAGGCCCTCACAATTATAACAAACACTGGCAAAAGCAAAAAAATTTGGTCTCAAAAGGCACACATTGCACAGTAGTTCCTGGCACTCAACAAAACAACTGTGTGGTGATATGCTCCTTGTGAAAGAACCGAATGCTGTCACTCACAGTGAAGCTGGCTGATAGGCAGAGAGAGACAACATTTTAATAAACACAAAAGTTTGTGGTTAACGCCAGACCTAATTAGTGGCCCAATTATTAAATAAAGTGCACCCATGTCCTTGGATTAAGTGCAGATATACGACTTTGATGAATTCCCAAGACTTTACATAAGTAGGCCAAGAATTAGTACTCCTAGAAAATATTTGTGAACTGCATTTTAGCATGAGCAAATATGCAGGTGTAGATTTGCTCATGTGAAAATCTGAGTGTTTGCAAGTTTACTTCCTCCAATCACTGTTTTCCCAACCCAGGAAGAAGTTTTGTGTCTGCCATTGTCAGGAGTAAACATCCAACCTTTCTCAGAATAGGAAAAGATTAGAGAAGAGTTGGTGAAAACCCTTAAAACATGCAAGTTAGTAGGTTTGCACAGACTCAAAAGGGCATTCCAACCCTGGAACAGTTGCTTACCATTACCTTCAGCCCCAGTATGTAGATCTGTGGAAACGTGGAGGCATAAGGGAATTGCTAGTATTCAAACCCTACTAAAGAAGGAGTCCTGGCATAATCAGAGAGGCTATTTCAGAGGTCCTATATAATGAGATTGCTGCCATAATTTCTCACCGCATTACAATGCACAAAAGGTACAAGTGGATTTTGTTACAAGACAAGTAGATTTATAAAGCAACCTGCCCCATGGACAAGTAGATATTTTATTAAATTCCACACACCTAGTAACATAACATGGGCACGCTACACAACACCAGTAACATGACATGGGCACGTTACACAAGCACCAGTAACATGACATGGGCACACTACACAAGCGCCAGTCAATCAATCAATCACGGCATTTATAGAGCGCGCTACTCACCCGGGAGGGTCTCAAGGCGCTGGGGGAGGGGGTAAGTTACTACTCGAACAGCCAGGTCTTGAGCTGCTTCCTGAAGGAGAGATGGTCCTGGGTTCGCCGAAGGTGAGTGGGGAGGGAGTTCCAGGTCTTGGCTGCCAGGTAGGAGAAGGATCTTCCTCCGGCGGTGGTTCTGCGGATGCGTGGTACGGTGGCGAGGGCGTGGCTGGTTGATCGTAGCTGGCGGGTGGGCGTGTAGAAGGTCATGCGGTCGTTGAGGTACTTTGGGCCCAGGTCGTGGAGGGCCTTGTGTGCGTGGGTGAGGAGTCTGAACGTGATTCTCTTGCTGACGGGGAGCCAGTGCAGGTCTTTCAGGTGTCCGGTGATGTGGCTGTGTCGGGGGATGTCCAGGATGAGTCGTGCGGAGGCGTTCTGGATGCGCTGGAGTCTTTTTGAAGTTTGGCTGTGGTTCCGGCGTAGAGGGTGTTCCCATAGTCCAGTCGGCTGGTGACGAGTGCCTGGGTGACGGTCTTCCTGGTTTCAGTGGGGATCCATCTGAAGATCTTGCGGAGCATGCGCAGGGTGTTGAAGCACGAAGATGAGACGGCGTTGACTTGTCTGGTCATCGACAGGGAGGAGTCCAGGATGAAGCCCAGGTTGCGTGCGTGGTCCGTTGGCTTGGGCGCGGTGCCCAGGGCCGGGGGCCACCAGGAGTCGTCCCAGGCGGAGGGTGATGAGCCCAGGATGAGGACTTCCGTCTTGTCTGAGTTCAGTTTAAGGCGGCTGTTCCTCATCCAGTCGGCGACGTCTCTCATCCCGTCGTGTAGGTTGGCTCTGGCGGTGGTGGGGTCGTTGGTGAGGGAGAGGATCAGCTGGGTGTCGTCGGCGTAGGAGATGATGTTGAGGTTGTGTTGGCGTGCGATGGCTGCGAGGGGGCTCATGTAGACGTTGAAGAGGGTTGGACTGAGTAGAAGATCCTTGTGGAACGCCGCAGATGACTTCGGTGGCCTCGGATCTGAACGGGGGAGGCGGACTCTCTGGGTTCTTCCGGCGAGGAACGAGATGATCCATTCCAGTGCTTTCTCTCGGATTCCGATGTTGCTGAGGCGCTTCACTAGGGTGCGGTGGCAGACGGTGTCGAACGCCGCGGAGAGGTCCAAGAGGATGAGGGCTGCTGTTTCCCGTTGTCGGTTAGGGTTCTGATGTCGTCGGTGGCTGCGATAAGGGCGGTCTCGGTGCTGTGGTTGGCCCGAAACCCGGACTGCGAGGGGTCGAGGGATCCATTCGTCTCGAGGAAGGCGGAAAGCTGTCTGTTGACGGTCTTCTTGATGACTTTGGCCGGAAACGGAAGGAGCGAGATGGGACGGTAGTTCTTGAGGTCGGTGGGGTCCGCCGTTGGTTTCTTCAGGAGGGCGGTAAGCTCGGCGTGCTTCCAGCTCTCCGGGAAGGTGGCGGTGTGGAAGGAGGAGTTGATGATGTCCCGGAGATGGGGTGCGATGGTGGCGTCGGCTTTGTTGAAGACGTGGTGTGGGCAGGGGTCGGTTGGTGATCCGGAGTGGATGGAGTTCATCGTGCGGGTGGTGTCTTCGGTGCTGATCGGGGTCCAGTTGCAGAGGGTGGTGGTGGCGGGCGTTGGTTCGGCGGTAGGGTGCGTGGTTTGTGCGTCGAAGCTGTTATGTATGTCGGTGATCTTGCGGTGGAAGAACGCGGCGAGTGAGTTGCAGAGGTCTTGCGAGGGGGTGATGTCGTTGTTTCCGGCGCTGGGGTTGGAGAACTCTTTGACGATGCTGAAAAGTTCCTTGCTGTCGTGGGCGTTGTTGTCCAGTCGTTCTTTGAGTGCCGACTTCTTGGTGGCACGGATCAGCTGGTGGTGTTTGCGGGTGGCGTGCTTGAGGGCGGTCCTGTTGTCTGTGGTCTGGTCGAGTCGCCAGGTTTTCTCGAGAGTGCGGCAGTTCTTCTTGGATTCCTTGAGTTCGTTGGTGAACCAAGGGGTTTTCTTGCTTCCGGGTCTGCTGGGAGGGTTTTTAGTGGTGCGAGGTCGCCGGCGCAGGCGGTCAGCCACTTGGCGAGGTTGCTGGCTGCTTCGTTTGGGTCCGTTGTGTTGGTGGGTGTGTTCTGGCTGAGGGAGGCGGTGAGCTGCTCGGCGGTGATCTTGCTCCAGCTCCGGCGGGAGCCTGTTGCGGGTGGTGGTGGGTCGCAGTCTTTCTGAAGCTGAAGTGGACGCAGCTGTGGTCGGTCCAGTGGAGTCCGGTGGTGTGGCTGAAGGAGATGTGCTTGCTGGAAGAGAAGACGGGGTCAAGCGTGTGGCCGGCGTAGTGGGTGGGCGTGTTCACCAGTTGCTTGAGTCCGAGGTTGGCGAGGTTGTCCAGCAGGGCGGTGGTGTTTCTGTCGTTGTTGTTCTCCAGGTGGAAGTTGAGGTCCCCTAGGAGGATGTAGTCGGCGGAGGGCATGGCGTGCGGGCTGATGAAGTGCCAGTAACATGGGCACGCTACACAACCGCCAGTAACATAACATGGGCACGCTACACATGCGCCATTAACATGGACACGCTACAAAAGCGCCAGAAACATAACATGGGAGCGCTACACAAGCACCAGTAACATAACATGGGCACGCTACACAAGCACCAGTAACATACCATGGGCACGCTACACAAGCACCAGTAACATACCATGGGCACGCTACACAAGCACCAGTAACATACCATGGGCACGCTACACAAGCACCAGTAACATAACATGGGCACGCTACACAAGCGCCAGTAACATACCATGGGCATGCTACACAAGCACCAGTAACATACCATGGGCACGCTACACAAGCACCAGTAACATGACATGGGCACGCTACACAAGCACCAGTAACATGACATGGGCACGTTACACAAGCACCAGTAACATGACATGGGCACACTACACAAGCGCCAGTAACATGGGCACGCTACACAAGCGGCAGTAACATGGGCACGCTACACAAGCGCCAGTAATGTAACATGGGCACGCTACACAGGCACCAGTAACATGACATGGGCACGCTACACAAGCGCCAGTAACATAACATGGGCACACTACAGATGCGCCATTAACATGGGCACACTACACAAGCGCCAGTAACATAGTATGGGCACGCTACACATGCGCCATTAACATGGGCACACTACAGAAGCGCCATTAACATGGGCACGCTACACAAGCGCCAGTAACATGGGCACGCTACACAAGCACCAGTAATGTAACATGGGCACGCTGCACAAGCACCAGTAACATGACATGGGCACGCTACACAAGCACCAGTAACATAACATGGGCACACTACAGAAGCGCCATTAACATGGGCACGCTACACAAGCGCCAGTAATGTAACATGGGCACGCTACACATGCGCCATTAACATGGGCACGCTACACAAGCGCCAGTAAGGTAACATGGGCACGCTACACATGCGCCATTAACATGGGCACACTACACAAGCACCAGTAACATGGGCACGCTACACAAGCGCCAGTAAGGTAACATGGGCACGCTACACATGCGCCATTAACATGGGCACACTACACAAGCACCAGTAACATGGGCACGCTACACAAGCACCAGTAACGTAATATGGGCACGCTACACAAGCGCCATTAACATAGGCACACTACACAAGCGCCAGTAACATGGGCACGCTACACAAGCGCCAGTAACGTAACATGGGCACGCTACACATGCGCCATTAACATGGGCACACAACACAAGCGCCAGTAACATGGGCACGCTACACAAGCGCCAGTAACGTAACATGGGCACGCTACACAAGCACCAGTAACGTAACATGGGCATGCTACACAAGCAGCAGTAACATAACATGGGCATGCTACACAAGCACCAGTAACATGAAATGGGCACACTACAGAAGCGCCATTAACATGGGCACGCTACACAAGCGGCAGTAACATAACATGGGCACACTACACAAGCGCCAGTAACAGGACAAGGGCACACTACACAAGCGCCAGTAACATAAAATAGGCCCACTACAGAAGTGCCATTAACATGGGCACACTACACCAGTAACATGACATGGGCACGTTACACAAGCACCAGTAACATGACATGGGCATGCTACACAAGCGCCAGTAACATGGGCACGCTACACAAGCGCCAGTAACATAACATGGGCACACTACAGTAGCGCCATTAACATGGGCACACTACACAAGCGCCAGTAACATATGGGCACGCTACACATGCGCCATTAACATGGACACGCTACAAAAGCGCCAGAAACTTAACATGGGAGCGCTACACAAGCACCAGTAACATAACATGGGCACGCTACACAAGCACCAGTAACATACCATGGGCACGCTACACAAGCACCAGCAACATACCATGGGCACGCTACACAAGCACCAGTAACATACCATGGGCACGCTACACAAGCACCAGTAACATAACATGGGCACGCTACACAAGCGCCAGTAACATACCATGGGCATGCTACACAAGCACCAGTAACATACCATGGGCACGCTACACAAGCACCAGTAACATGACATGGGCACGCTACACAAGCACCAGTAACATGACATGGGCACGTTACACAAGCACCAGTAACATGACATGGGCACACTACACAAGCGCCAGTAACATGGGCACGCTACACAAGCGCCAGTAACATGGGCACGCTACACAAGCGCAAGTAATGTAACATGGGCACGCTACACAAGCACCAGTAACATGACATGGGCACGCTACACAAGCACCAGTAACATAACATGGGCACACTACAGATGCGCCATTAACATGGGCACACTACACAAGCGCCAGTAACATAGTATGGGCACGCTACACATGCGCCATTAACATGGGCACACTACAGAAGCGCCATTAACATGGGCACGCTACACAAGCGCCAGTAACATGGGCACGCTACACAAGCGCCAGTAACATGGGCACGCTACACAAGCACCAGTAATGTAACATGGGCACGCTGCACAAGCACCAGTAACATGACATGGGCACGCTACAGAAGCGCCATTAACATGGGCACACTACACAAGCGCCAGTAACATGGGCACGCTACACAAGCGCCAGTAAGGTAACATGGGCACGCTTACACATGCGCCATTAACATGGGCACACTACACAAGCACCAGTAACATGGGCACGCTACACAAGCGCCAGTAAGGTAACATGGGCACGTCTACACATGCGCCATTAACATGGGCACACTACACAAGCACCAGTAACATGGGCACGCTTACACAAGCACCAGTAACGTAACATGGGCACGCTACACAAGCGCCATTAACATAGGCACACTACACAAGCGCCAGTAACATGGGCACGCTACACAAGCGCCAGTAAGGTAACATGGGCACGCTACACATGCGCCATTAACATGGGCACACTACACAAGCACCAGTAACATGGGCACGCTACACAAGCGCCAGTAACGTAACATGGGCACTCTACACAAGCGCCAGTAACGTAACATGGGCATGCTACACAAGCAGCAGTAACATGACATGGGCACGCTACAAAAGCACCAGCATCATGACATGGGCATGTTACACAAGCACCAGTAACATGACATGGGCATGTTACACAAGCACCAGTAACATGACATGGGCACACTACACAAGCGCCAGTAACATGGGCACACTACACAAGCGCCAGTAACAAGGGCACGCTACGCAAGCGCTAGTAACATGGGCACACTGCACAAGTGCCAGTATAATGACACAAGCACACTGCACAAGCGCCAGTAACATGACACAAGCACACTGCACAAGCGCCAGTAACATGACATGGGCACACTGCACAAGCGCCAGTAACATGGGCACACTGCACAAGCGCCAGTAACATGGGCACGCTGCACAAGCGCCAGTAACATGGGCACGCTGCACAAGCGCCAGTAACATGGGCACGCTGCACAAGCGCCAGTAACATGGGCACGCTACACAAGCGCCAGTAACATAACATGGGCACACTACAGAAGCGCCAGTAACATGGGCATGCTACACAAGCGCCAGTAACATGGGCACGCTGCACAAGCGCCAGTAACATGGGCACGCTACACAAGCGGCAGTAACATAACATGGGCACGCTACACAAGTGCCAGTAACATAACATAGGCATGCTACACAAGCGCCAGTAATATAACATGGGCATGCTACACAATCGCCAGTAACATAACATGGGCACGCTACACAAGTTCCAGTAACATGAAATGGGCACACTACACAAGCGCCAGTAACATAGGCATGCTACACAAGCACCAGTAACATGAAATGGGCACACTACAGAAGCGCCATTAACATGGGCACGCTACACAAGCACCAGTAACATAACATGGGCACACTACAGAAGCGCCATTAACATGGGCACACTACACTAGCACCAGTAACATAACATGGGCACACTACAGAAGCGCCATTAACATGGGCACACTACACTAGCACCAGTAACATAACATGGGCACACTACAGAAGCGCCATTAACATGGGCACACTACACAAGCGCCAGTAACATGGGCACGCTACACAAGCGCCAGTAACGTAACATGGGCACGCTACACATGCGCCATTAACGTAACATGGGCACGCTACACATGCGCCATTAACATGGGCACACTACACAAGCGCCAGTAACATGGGCACGCTACACAAGCGCCAGTAACATGACATGGGGCACGCTACACAAGCACCAGTAACATAACATGGGCATGCTACACAAGCACCAGTAACATGAAATGGGCACACTACAGAAGCGCCATTAACATGGGCACGCTACACAAGCGGCAGTAACATAACATGGACACGCTACACAAGCGCCAGTAACATAACATGGGCACACTACACAAGCGCCAGTAACATAACATGGGCACGCTACACAAGTGCCAGTAACAGGACAAGGGCACACTACACAAGCGCCAGTAACATAAAATAGGCCCACTACAGAAGTGCCATTAACATGGGCACACTACACAAGTGCCAGTAACATAACATGGGCACGCTACACAAGCACCAGTAACATAACATGGGCACACTACACAAGCACCAGTAACATAACATGGGCACGCTACACAAGCACCAGTAACATAACATGGGCACACTACACAAGCACCAGTAACATGACATGGGCACGCTATACAAGCGCCAGTAACATAACATGGGCACGCTACACAAGCGCCAGTAACACAACATGAGCACTCTACACAAGCGCCAGTAACATAACATGGGCACGCTACACGAGCGCCAGTAACATAACATGGGCACGCTACACAAGCGCCAGTAACATAGGCACACTACACAAGCGCCAGTAACATAACATGGTCACGCTACACAAGCGCCAGTAATATAACATGGGCACGCTGCACAAGCGCCAGTAACATAACATGAGCACACTACCCAAGCGCCAGTAACATAACATGGGCACGCTACACAAGTGCCAGTAACATAACATCGGCACACTACAGAAGCGCCATTAACATGGGCACACTACACAAGCAGAAGTAACATAACATGGGCACGCTACACAAGCACCAGTAACATAGGCATGCTACACAAGCGCCAGTAACATAACATGGGCACACTACACAAGCACCAGTAACATAACATGGGCACATTACACAAGCACCAGTAACATAACATGGGCACACTACACAAGCACCAGTAACATAACATGGGCACATTACACAAGCACCAGTAACATAACATGGGCACACTACACAAGTGCCAATAACATGACATGGGCACACTACAGAAGCGCCATTAACATGGGCACGCTACACAAGCGCCAGTAACATGGGCACGCTACACAAGCACCAGTAATGTAACATGGGCACGCTACACAAGCACCAGTAACATGACATGGTCACGCTACACAAGCGCCAGTAACATAACATGGGCACACTACAGATGCGCCATTAACATGGGCACACTACACAAGCGCCAGTAACATAGTATGGGCACGCTACACAAGCGCCAGTAACGTGGGCACGCTACACAAGCGCCAGTAACATAACATGGACACACTACACAAGCGCCAGTAACATAACATGGGCACGCTACACAAGTGCCAGTAACAGGACAAGGGCACACTACACAAGCACCAGTAACACAAAATGGGCACACTACACTAGCACCAGTAACATAACATGGGCACACTACAGAAGCGCCATTAACATGGGCACACTACACAAGCGCCAGTAACATGGGCACGCTTACACAAGCGCCAGTAACGTAACATGGGCACGCTACACATGCGCCATTAACGTAACATGGGCACGCTTACACATGCGCCATTAACATGGGCACACTACACAAGCGCCAGTAACATGGGCACGCTACACAAGCGCCAGTAACATGACATGGGCACGCTACACAAGCACCAGTAACATAACATGGGCATGCTACACAAGCACCAGTAACATGAAATGGGCACACTACAGAAGCGCCATTAACATGGGCACGCTACACAAGCGGCAGTAACATAACATGGACACGCTACACAAGCGCCAGTAACATAACATGGGCACACTACACAAGCGCCAGTAACATAACATGGGCACGCTACACAAGTGCCAGTAACAGGACAAGGGCACACTACACAAGCGCCAGTAACATAAAATAGGCCCACTACAGAAGTGCCATTAACATGGGCACACTACACAAGTGCCAGTAACATAACATGGGCACGCTACACAAGCACCAGTAACATAACATGGGCACACTACACAAGCACCAGTAACATAACATGGGCACGCTACACAAGCACCAGTAACATAACATGGGCACACTACACAAGCACCAGTAACATGACATGGGCACGCTATACAAGTGCCAGTAACATAACATGGGCACGCTACACAAGCGCCAGTAACACAACATGAGCACTCTACACAAGCGCCAGTAACATAACATGGGCACGCTACACGAGCGCCAGTAACATAACATGGGCACGCTACACAAGCGCCAGTAACATAGGCACACTACACAAGCGCCAGTAACATAACATGGTCACGCTACACAAGCGCCAGTAATATAACATGGGCACGCTGCACAAGCGCCAGTAACATAACATGAGCACACTACCCAAGCGCCAGTAACATAACATGGGCACGCTACACAAGTGCCAGTAACATAACATCGGCACACTACAGAAGCGCCATTAACATGGGCACACTACACAAGCAGAAGTAACATAACATGGGCACGCTACACAAGCACCAGTAACATAGGCATGCTACACAAGCGCCAGTAACATAACATGGGCACACTACACAAGCACCAGTAACATAACATGGGCACATTACACAAGCACCAGTAACATAACATGGGCACACTACACAAGCACCAGTAACATAACATGGGCACATTACACAAGCACCAGTAACATAACATGGGCACACTACACAAGTGCCAATAACATGACATGGGCACACTACAGAAGCGCCATTAACATGGGCACGCTACACAAGCGCCAGTAACATGGGCACGCTACACAAGCACCAGTAATGTAACATGGGCACGCTACACAAGCACCAGTAACATGACATGGTCACGCTACACAAGCGCCAGTAACATAACATGGGCACACTACAGATGCGCCATTAACATGGGCACACTACACAAGCGCCAGTAACATAGTATGGGCACGCTACACAAGCGCCAGTAACGTGGGCACGCTACACAAGCGCCAGTAACATAACATGGACACACTACACAAGCGCCAGTAACATAACATGGGCACGCTACACAAGTGCCAGTAACAGGACAAGGGCACACTACACAAGCACCAGTAACACAAAATGGGCACACTACAGAAGCGCCATTAACATGGGCACGCTACACAAGCGCCAGTAACATAACATGGGCACGCTACACAAGCGCCAGTAACATAACATGGGCACACTAAACAAGCGCCAGTAACATGGGCACACTACACAAGCACCAGTAACATGACATGGGCACACTACAGAAGCGTCAGTAACATAACATGGGCACGCTACACAAGCGCCAGTAACATGACATGAGCACGCTACACAAGCACCAGTAACATAACATGGGCACACTACACAAGCGCCAGTAACATGAGATGGGCACACTACACAAGTGCCAGTAACATAACATGGGCACGCTACACAAGCGCCAGTAACATAACATGGGCACGCCACCCAAGTGCCATTAACATGACCTAGTCGGTATTTTTTAAAATCAGGGGTTAATACTAGGGAAAGACATAACTGCAATGAGTATGGAGTCTGTAGTACTGGGTCAACATGTTTCGAGCTTTCCCCTAAAGCTCTTCTCCAGGACCACACGAGGGCCTCTACACAAGCGCCAGTAACATAACATGGGCACGCTACACAAGTGCCAGTTACATGGGCACACTACACAAGTGCCAGCAACGTGGGCTCACTACACAAGTGCCAGTATCGAATGTATGGATAGAGAGTTTAGAATGACCACCAACAAGACATACGTGACACAAGAGAAAGAACATGTGGACAAGGATGAGGTATTAGAGAGACTATTGGAGAATCCCCCTCCATATGTACCACAGGTTCCCAAACCTGCTGCACAGGCACAAAATGTACCACTACAGATGGGTCAGCAGGGACATGCACCTCTAGTACCCATTTCAAATGCACCAATACGTCCTACTCCATTACCAGGTCAGCAACTGCATGTCCCACCCAGACCAATACTTAATCCGTCTGCTGTTCAACAGCATTCACAAGCAGGACACGCGATACCTGCACCAAATGTGTTGACTACCACTCAGGTACATTTTTTACGAAGGCTAGTGACTGGACAAACCCTTCTGCATCACAATCTGCTGGAAATACGTCTGCAGGTACCCCACCTTTGGGTCACAAGAATAGTGGTAATTTGAGAGATAGGAGTGAGAATTGGAAGGACAGACCTAATACTAGATATGGATCACAGAGAGCTGATCCAGAAGAGTTATAAAGGATATCCCATAGATGGATGGATGACATAAATAATGCCACCGTGGATACGGTTATGCCACCTGTAAATAGGTTTGATGTATTTCAGCAAAACTTACTCATTCAATATGTGACTGAATGGATAGAGGACTGGTGGACATGGTGTAATAAAAATACCCCACAAGAGGTGTTACAATTGTGGCATGATGCGCAAGGTCACATGATCCCTTCCCCAGATGTCCCACTGGCTGTTGAAAATTGTTTGCATCGGGGTGTTAAGGTTAGAAGAAAATATCAAAATATGAATGGGGAATATCCCATAAGGGAAATACACCCCCTTCCTGCACCCCCTGCTGCTGCTGGTGTTCCTGTTCAGAACCCCATTCCTCACTTTGTTCATACTCCGTGGAGCAGGTATGAATTAATGGCGATAAAGAAAGATTTGCCAGACTTTAGGAAAAACCCAAAGGGGTTTTATGAAGCCTTAGAATCAGCCACTAAATTGTGTGTAATGACATTCAAGGACTTGGATCTATTTTTGATGCCTTACTCCTCAGAGAAATATGGAATGGAATACGTAGACATGATGATGTAGCGCACTTTGGACATGCTGGGGAACATTTTGAAAATCTTGACACACAGAGAAGACCAGATCAACTTATACTTGATTTACCTGATCTTATTATTGCTAAACTGCTATGAATAATACCAAGGGAAGATGTAAATTGGGATAAAATAGCAGCTTGTAAACAAAAACCTACAGAAGAAGTTTCAGACTATTTTACTAGGATGGAAATATTCAGGGCTCATAGTGGTCAGGATTTGGCAACTGTGACGGTGAAAAGAATATTTGCTGACAAATTTGTGAATAATTTGATGAAAGAATTAGGAGAGTTGATTAAAGTATCAGAGAGCACCTGGCCAACTAAAGAACCTGCAGATCTTTTGCTCCAAATATTATTCTGAAACGTTGCAATGTTTTGAACCCAGCCACCCCTCCCCAGTGATTATGGGGAAGAACACCATGATTGTGTGTTCATCACTGAAGAAGAGACCAAGGGACGGGTAGACCTAACAGATACTCCCATATCTGACCCACAGGCAGAGTTGCTTGTGGATGATTCATCTTTCAAATTACCAGATGGTACAAACACTGCTGCATATGCCATCACCACTTTGAAAACAGTGGTAGAGTCATGTAAAATACCGCAAATGTCAGCACAAGCAGCAGAAGTAATTGCCCTTACACTGGCATGTGAACTGAGTAAAGATCTGATTGTAAAGATTTATACTGATAGTCAGTATGTCTTTGGCGTTGCCCACTCATTTGGGCGATTATGGAAAGAAAGAGGCTTTTTGACCTCACATGGTAGTAAGATAAAATATGGGGAGTTAATAGTAAAATTATTGGATGCTCTGATGTTACCAAAAAAAGTTGCCAATGTTAAATGCAGTGCCCATAAAAAAGTTATTGATCAGGTAGATCAGGGAAATGCTTTTGCAGACGAAACAGCCAAGCAAACAGCCAGATCTGAATATAGTTTAATGTATGTTAAGGACCAGCTAGAGGGGTCCCTGAAGTACCAATGTTTAACAATACCTTAGAATGTGTTAGAGAGATACAACAGGAAGCTACCATGGAAGAGAAAGAGGCATGGCAGATGTATGGTAGATTAGATGATACCGGATGTTGGATAGATCTGTCAGAGAAACAAAGATGGATGCTTCCTAATTGTTATGTTAATGCTATTGTTACTATGGCACATAGCCCAGGTCACACTGGTGCCAAAGGAATAGTGGCGACATTACACCATGTATGGTTCAACAAACTGATTCCCAGGGTGGCAGAGTCCCATGTCAAAAGATGCATGATATGCACTATTTATAATCCAGGAAAAGGTACCCCAATCCCAACAGGCCATTTTGCACCTCCAGATTTGCCCTTTGAAGTCCTACAAAGGGATTTCATACAAATGGAACGAGTGGGCAAGCTTAAGTATGTCTTAGTGGTGGTTTACACCTTTAGTAGGTGGGTGGAGGCTTACCCTCTACGAGATAACACAGCCCTAAGTACTGCAAAACTACTCCTGAAGGAGTACTTCTCAAGATATGGTTTGCCCAGAGTGCTCTGGAGCGACAATGGGTCACACTTCATTGGCCAAGTGATGGACCTGGTCTGCAAGGGCTTGCAGATAA
Organism: Calotriton arnoldi; assembly: GCA_963921515.1. NCBI lineage: Eukaryota > Metazoa > Chordata > Amphibia > Caudata > Salamandridae > Calotriton > Calotriton arnoldi. The sequence continues at coordinate 14,850 of CAWUFW010020704.1, read as the reverse complement.
GGCAAAAGTTTCATGCTACCCACCATCCACAGGCTGCAGGCCTAGTGGAAAGATACAATGGTATCTTGAAAGGAAAACTGGGAAAGATATGTGCTGAAACAAAATTAAAATGGCCTGATGCTTTGCCCATAGCTTTGTTTTCAATGCGCAATACTGAACACTCGAAAATGGGTTTATCCCCATTCGAGGTAGTAATGGGGAGGCCTTCAAATGTGTGGGGTGTACCTAGACCTAGGACATTTAGTGAAATTGAATATCCTCTGCTTGCTGATTATTGTGACCAATTGACTAAAAAATTGCATTTGATTAATTCACAGGTGAAGGCCAGTCTCCCTCCTCGTCTTGAAGGTTCAGCTCATAATCTGAAGCCTGGAGACTGGGTCTTCATCCGTCACTTTCAGAGGAAATCCAGCCTTGAGCCACGCTGGAAAGGACCGGTTCAAGTTCTACTCGCAAATCAGACTGCTGCAAAGTGCATGGGACACAAACATTGGCTGCATGCCCACCATGTTAAGAAAGCTCCATCACCTTTGTTTTATGATCAATGTGTGAAGCAAGAAACCTATAAATTGGAAAATGAACAAATTCCACAGCAAGTATCTTTTAATGATGGTGAGGTGATTGAAGAAGGAGCAGTAGAAAATCCACTGGTCAACTTCACTCCTGTTGAGCCCAAATTGATACCAATACCTCTATTTGAGCATCCGGATTGTGATTCGCCTAGGTGTAATTTGAGACCTAGGACTGTCGAAAACTATAGACTTTGAAATGAAAAAACTATCTCTGGAGAGATAGCAACCCATGCCGGTGGTCAAGACCGCCAACGTTTGGACCTGTACATAAGCTTGCCAGTGAGGCTTTGAAGTAAAGGACACTGGGAACTCTTGATGTTCTTTGGTAGAATAGATAAGGATTTTATTTTAGGAGGTCTTAGCCACGTTACTTTGCTTTTGGCTGTTAGGTGTTTTTGATTTAATTCTCTTTTTGGAAAAGAAGAGAGGAAAAAAAAAGAGAATGGTCTGAGCATAAAGACAAAATATTAGGAGAAGCAATACTCATCAAGAACAAGTATTTGTACATCACACAGGGGCCTCATCACCATGCCATGGACAGTTGACAGGACATGGCAATCAGACCAACTCACAACTAAGCATAGAAATAGGTGGTGGACAATGGAGTGTGTACACAATCAGCCAGGTGATGGACAACCGTCCAACGACACAAACAGCAGAGAATGCATGCGAGCCCCGACAAGAACACACCCCTGGTCCTCACAGTCAATCTGCTGTTGCCATTGATGTACACTACTCAGGCAATAAATAGCTTGGGTGGAGGGAACTCCATTAAAAAAGTCTGACATCAAAATATGTGCTCCAAGTGGGAGGAGGGTACACCCAATATGTATTCGGAGTGGGATACACCCAATATGTATTCGGAGTGGGATACACCCAATATGTGCTCAGAGTAGGAGTACCCAACAGGAGTGGCAGTCTGAGCGGTGATATTTTTTAATTAAATTGTTCCTGGACATCTATGTAAGATTGGGAATGTTACTGTTTAATGATATATTTGGACTGAACTCATACGTCTAGGCGCTACTAGCACCGGATTAGAGACAAGGTCCTGGATAGGAGGGTTAAAAACAAAGCAAGTCTTGCTCTAGTACAGACTGTCTCTTTAACTACAATTATAACAGTCTTTATGTACCCAGTGCCCACGTCTATTACTTAAAACATTACACTTCGGCTTGGAACATGCAGTTGAAAACTGCATGAAGTACAACCACAGCACCACCGGGTGAAAATAATTTGAGTGTCTGTGTCTGCCACCCCTCAACTCACCTGCAGCAGATCACACGCCAAGCTCACCTCACACAGCACTGACGGGTGAGAATAATTCGAGTGTCTGCCACCCCACAACTTACCTGCAACAGATCACACGGCGCGCTCAGTTCATACAGTACTTAAAAATGATAATTCGAGGGTCTATGTCTGCCACCCAGGCACGCAACACCCATTGGGCTGAAAGGGCTTCAGCCCTCCCCCACCACCCGTTGTGTGTGTCAGCCAGGGCTGAGACAGCTTCCGGGCACACACACAGCCGCACCCGAGTACTTCGCAGGTCTTTAAAAGACCATTTACTTGCTAACGAGGCTTTGTTGTTTTGTCACCCTTCTTAGAGCCCCTGCATCTCCACTCGGACTATCGCTGGAAGAATTAGCCCCCCCGAAATTTTTAGTAGCCCCCCGAAATGTGTCTCTAGTTGCGCCTCTGCTGCCACCCCACAACTCACCTGCAGCAGATCACACGGCACGCTCACCTCACACAGCACTGACGGGTGAGAATAATGTGAGTGTCTGTGTCTGCCACAACTCACCTGCAGCAGATCACACAGCGCCTGGCTTAGTATGACATCCAGGATTTATGTGGTCGCCTCACCGTTACCAGTGACGTCAGAAGCGCGTCATCCAAGGGGAGTGGTCAGACGGGGGAGAGGCAGTCCCAAAAATACCCTCTAGTCACCCCCACCCGAAGGATAATTGATGTTAATGGCCGACTCTTATGCCCCTTGGTTCGGTGCCCCTCCCCCAAGGGACGGGGGATGTGGTTGGACCGGGGCCCTTACTGGACCCCTCACCCCCTCGACTCCGAACTGACATGGGAAACCTGACGGGGGTTTTAGTGGTGGCTCCAGCCCACGGAGGCTTGCAACAGCAGAAAGATCTTTGGACAAGCGCCAGACATAATTATAGAACCTGATGTCAGCAGAATATTATTGGGAATTGCAGAAGCTGCTAATTATCCACAGGTGAATCCAGGTCCAAATATGAACATCCGCTCCGCATACACTGCTGCTGAAGACACAAATGATCTCTAAAGTCAGATACATAAACATATTGAGTGAAACTGGGTGCAAGATCCTTTCAGACCTAGTCAAGGATTTCTGACATTATTGCGTAGAGCAGAATGATTCTGTGATGGCGGAGTACTGTCCAGAGATAGGATATTGGACCCTCAAATATTTCAGAGTCTTGTGCTTGAATCTCCAGCTAGACCAATTTTATAGTCGGCGACTAGATCTGGAAGCTATGGCCATGGGTGCATTTCCACAGGACTGCCACAGAAAATTTCACTGTGTGTTTCCACTATTTGTTTTGATTCCATGGTCACCACAGAGGACAGAGACAAGCAAGCATTTGCAATGCAATAGGTCATGCATTAACGAGAGTTTAAGCTATTGGCAATGCAATAGCTTAAACTCTCGCAAATGCGAGACCTATTAGATTGCAAATATTTGTTTTTTGACTAGAGCCCCTGCGTTGCTTTCACATTCATGAAGGCCACGCCCCTTTCTATAGACAAGCCGCGTCTAAAGAAAGGGGTGTGTCCGATATTAAAGTCAAACCACGGCATGGGGACTTTGACAAAAATAAAAGCATCTATTTATCAAGTTGACAAACAGATGTTTTTTGGGTAAAGCGCCAATGCTGCGCTTTCACTTTAATGTCGGCTGCGTACCTTTCTTTAGATGGGGTTTGTGTAAAGGAAGGGGCGCGGCTTCTATGAAGGTGAAAGTGCCGCATCAGCGCTAGTAAACAAAATAAATAAGTAAGCGCGGCCACTAAATTCGGACCACGCTGCTAAAATAAATAAATTCAAAAATGCAGCCACTATAGTTAAAGCGGACCGCCATTAGTAAAAATTAAGAGCGGGCAACTTGCTGCGAGGCAGTGGGTGGAATAGGGGAAGAGCATTAAATAAAATAGTGCTCACCGACTTATAAAGCAGACCATGTAACAACACCAGTAAAAGGTCCAGTCGTTACGGGAAATAACAAATGGAGACAAGGCGGTACCAAGGAGGGACTAACAAGCCTAATAACGACTCGGAAGCCAGCGTTTACAAAGGACAATGACACAAGCCAATTAAAATTATGGGCGGAGCTTCAAAACCATACCCCGCTTACTGCATGCTTCGCAGCAGCGCATGCGCTGCCCAGGCTCGACCTAAAAACAGTGTGGAGGCCACCTGTATGGTTCATATTCCTGTGAGAACCATGCATGTGTCACCAATCCTTCTTCCCCAGACTCTACAGATTCCAATGAATGTCCAAGAGGGATTCCATTGCCTGATAGTGTCGGGTCACATACGTCTGATGACATGGCAGATTTCAGGGCAAGATGGCAAATCCCATAATTATTGCAATCAACTTAATTTTTCGTTCGCCAGGCCTGGGCGACAGGAATTTAAAGAATTCATAGGTTCGCTGACGTAAATGGACAGGGTCTCGTCTGAACAACACCTGTATCCATTGGTGGTAGATTTGGTGAAGAAATAGATTTGTGTATTGGAACTTAATGAGCAAAGGCTATGTTACAGAACAATCCGTTCCTACAGTTCAGCCAATTTGGCTGGATATAGTCCGGTTTCTGGAGGCGCTGTGGGGAAACATTTTCTGATCAAGACACCTTTGAAGGGTGTCAGAATGATGGTGCCTCCAAAAGTCCGGTATTCATTCCTTTGGGATGTTAATGTGGAGGGTGGAATTTTGGAGACTTGCCTGGTAATTCTGTTTATTCCATTCAAGTAATGATCGGCCAAGTTGGCAACTTTCTTGTCCCTGGTTTCCTGCAGCAGAGTTCCAGATGTCAGAACCTTATACCTGGAAGGTAGACCTTTTACAATGGAGGTGCCTCTTTTGTTCTTAGTAGACGAGGAAAGAACTCTGCAAAATGCATCCAACATTTCGAGATACCCTCGTCTGTGTGTAGCACAGTGTCGGAAAGGGTCTCACACAGAATCAGAAATGTTGGGCCCAGGAATGCCAGGTAGCAACTGAAATCTTTCATTAAAGCCTGTGATCCAGCTTTCAAAGCTGCTATAGCTTGCTGAGTTGAGGGGTTCATGGCTGAATTGGTGTTCATGTTGACAGATTTCGAGCATGCTCAGGACAACGAGTAAAGGCATAAAAGTCTAATTTTGCAGGGAACCTTGTAGAATACATTTTGAATGCCGGAGGCTGGTCAGATGATTCAACATGTTAAAAAATGTTTCAACCATTTGCCAGCATGGCTTCTAATTTGATTGAAAAGCTTTAAGAAGTATAATACTTACCACTGGCCCTGAAAAAAATGCTAAGTGTTCTAGCTTTCGCTGCTGAAAGTTTTAATTCTATTAAGGACATAGTGACATGTTCTATCCCAGCGCAATTCTAAACATTATGCTGAAAATGCTGTGTTATTGCTGTTTTTTCTCACCTCATTTCACATTACTGGATTATTTGGATTCATGTTTAAATTTCCCCTGGAGGTGAATGAACTTAAACAAATTTCTTTCTTTCTTTCAGAGTTTTCTACAGCACAAACTGGTTAAGAGGGAGTCGGACGCTTTACAGTCGTATTTTTAAACAAAACCAAGATGCAACAAAACAAAGTGTATACAAGAGAAGTATATAATAAGCAACAGAGACAAGACTAGTCAGTCCTTTTGTTTGTGTTTGTCTTTTATTCGTTTTCTTCTTCAGAATATGCAAGCAAGCGCAGACAACGCGTTTCACCTTATCACAGGCTTCCTCAGGGCTTGTAAGAAATTGATTTTTATATGTCATAGCTTCAGAGTTGATTAACCTATGGTAAGGTTGTGGAACAGTGTTCAACGTCTTGAGATCAGTGGTCCAAGCCGTGTTCAGCAAGAAAAGTGCATCCTGCAATCAGGTATCTTGGCATTCAGTATGGAGTAGTACGCTGCAAGCTACTTACATTACAAACACATGGTACAGATATAGTACATCTCACGTTCAGTATGGAGTGGTACGCTGCAAGCTACTTACATTACAAACACATATGGTACAGATATAGTACATCTCACGTTCAGTATGGAGTAGTACGCTGCAAGCTACTTACATTGCAAACACATATGTATAGATATAGTAATCTCGAATAGCAGTAAATTCTAACATAAGGGCTATCACAAAAAAAATGGGTAATTGGCTATATACCTCATTCAGAATGTGCAGGGCGTAGAGCAGGGTCAGGTATACCACTGTGCCGCAGGGGTTGGGGGGGGTAAGTGCAGGAGATACCGCTTATCAAATGTGCAAACATTACACTAGAGCTTCAATCAAGGGTGCCCCAGTCTCATGATTACACTATACAACAATCAGAAAGGGATTAGGAAAAGGGATTAGGGAGTGGAGAAGTGATGAGGGAGATTCAGCTCTTCGAGAGAACGAAGAGGATAGAGTTTAGCTCATAAGATAGATCTGGAACTAAAGAGCTTTCAGTTCTCTTTTGACAGATTCAAACGAGGTGATCTAAGCGCCTTGTACCTTGCACCCTAGCTGCAGAGGGCATGACTGCATTCAAGGGTGCCAGGTGCATCTTGGGAATGCTCTTCTCTTAAGGAGGACGTGGCCACACTGCAGCCTAGGGATGGCTAGGGTTTCAGGTCTGAGTTAGGAATGAAAGGGCTAATCTGTTTTTAGAGTCTCAGTTGGGCTTGGGCACTCTCTCTTAAATTGCTCATGTGCTCTTGAGGATTCAGATTCCTGTTGAAGGTGATCCCAAGAGATTTAGAGCATCAAATGATTTGAGATCGCAGTCCAGCGTTATTTAGTGAGGCTAGGCCTTCATTTAATGAGGCTCTAGGAAAGGTGGGAAATAAGGAGCAATTGCATCCAATGAAGGTTTTGTTTTAGGCAGACAGCCTGTGATGTCTTCGAGGATTAGGGGATTTCTTTCACGGCTTTGAGATAAAAAGCTCAGTGCCATCGGTGCAGTGATGATATGAGTTGTCTGCCGGTTTTAGAAAGTGTTTAGAGGTTCTATGTACTGATTGAAGCAGAAGAGAGAGAGAAGAGAGTCTTGGGGTACACCCTTGGTGATGTTGGTCGTTTCCACAGGATACTTGTCCAATTTGACTCTGGTGGGTGTTGTCTAAATTTGGAGGTGAACCAGCTAAGAATTGTTCTGTAAATTCGATTTCCTTCTGTGAGAGTTAGACAAGAATTTTGTGGTTGACTGTTGAAGTCTCAGACAGTCTGTTGCCAATGAGGTACTAATCAGCTGTGTCCATAATGGTGAGATGTCCCAACTGTATTCTTTGATTAGGGAAGAAAGAAACAGATCTACAAGATGAGCAGATGGCTTCACGTTCTGGATTGTTGAGGCAACATCCTCTTCCTAGACTGGTCTGAATTAATTCCAGACCGGGTTGGTTTTCCAGCTTAGGAGAAAAGACCCAAAGGAGCTTGGATTCTTGGTAGTCAATCTTATAGAAGTCGGTTGTGATGAAATCAGATAACTCTTTGTTTTTTTCAGCAGATGGGGTGATCTTGAGTTTCGTTATGGGGTTGGTTTATTGCTCGATAATCTCATAAAGTTTTCTTTCTTTCTATAAAGTCCTGTTTTGCTGCTTGGTCTCGTTCTGATCTGAAATAGGTGGTTTTTGCCTGAAAGACGTTACTTTCGCACCTTATTCTATCCAAGCAGAAAAGGAATAAATTCAAGATTGAAAAGTCTTGTTTCCATCTCCTTTCACGCAATGTGAGTGGTCTTCTCCAAGGCCAAAGAAGAAGAAAGAATTGAGTAACGGATGCAGCACAGAGGCAAAGAAAGAGGCGAAAATGGCTCTGCTGGTTCGACTTATTGTGGTTACAGCTGATTGGACAGTTTGTTCAGATGTAGTTCATTAATGAACTATGGGTTTTGTAGTTCAACAATATTTTCTTTCTATATAAGCTGCGGATCAAAGCAAGGGCAGAAGCAAAGCAGATTATGTGCCTCCGCAATAACTAAATAACTTCCAAACATGAAACCTAGGGCATTTTGCATTCCCATGCTCTCTGCCTCTTTCCACCAGCAGGGGGCAGTGCTACCTTTCCTTCCAGCAGAGGGCATTTCTACCCTTACCCGCCAGCAGGGGACAGTGCTAGCATTACACACCAGCAGAGAGCAGTGCCACTTTTACAAACCAGTAAGAGGAGTGGGAGACCCAATAGACCCTTGGAAGTTTGGGCAATTAGTACATCAACGGGTAAACGTGTCTACAAGGGATTCTTTTCTCTACTTAATCTAATAATTTAAAGCAAACATCAGTCCTAAGCACTATACAGTAGCTTACATCAAGTTATTTCAGAAGTTGAATTTACTTATTTCGACATGAACAAATTCCCTAAAAATTATATCACACGGGTGTATGCTTTTTGAAACACAAATTTATGTTGAAAACATATTAAAGGGTACAGAAAATTGTTACATATATGAACATACATCAACACATAGTGAATGAGATTCAAGAATTATTTGTTTTTATAAACATCTCATTATCATGATGTGGGCACCTATTTCAAACAATATGTACAGAAGGAAAATGTGACTGATTAAGCAGAAAGCAAATCCTTTAGTGAAACAATTCACAGAGAAAATAGGTGTAATTGTCGACGTTTCAGTCTAGGTTGTGAAGCCATCTGTTAGACCATCTTCAGGACAGTAAATTCATATCTTGAATGACCCTTCGAGGACTACATAGGTGACTTTAGAATTGTGGATGTAGTCTTGTTCGTTAAAATCGTGTACTCAATGTCAAAATAACAGCTAATAAATAGCTGGCGATAATCCAAAAAGGTCTAAAAATGTAAAGCACAGGGGTTGCCGATCACTTAGTATAATATCCAAATACGGGCACTGCTCTATTTGACGATCCGCTGCCACCCCAGTCAGCATCTTATTATAAATTTATACTAAGTGATCAGCCACGCCGGCACTTGATACAGCTCGTCTGTCTGGACCGCTGAAGGATTGAAAGCACCCTGTGCTTTACATTTTTGAGGGTGGTGCTATCTTTACATATCAGCAGAGGGCAGTGCTACCTTTACACACCTGCAGGAGGCAGTGCTACCTTTACACACCTGCATGGGGCAGAGCTATCTTTATCCCTGCATGGGGCAGTGCTACCTTTATACACCAGCAGGGAGCAGTGCTACCTTCACCCACCTGCAGGGGGCAGTGCTACCTTTACTCACCCGCAGGAGGCAGTGCTGCCTTTACTCACCTGCAGGGGTAAGACTATCTTTGCACATCAGCAGTGCTCATTAAACTCATCAGGAGGAGGCAGTGCTGCCTTTACTTACCAGCAGGGGGCAGTGCTACCTTTATCCACCAATGGGAGGGGGTTGCAGTTCTACCTTTACTCACCAGCAGGGAACAGTGTTATCTTTATCCACCAGCAGATGGCAGTGCTACCTTTACCCACCAGCAGGGGGCATCAGTGTCACTTTTGCCCACCTGCAGAGAGCATTACTACCTTTACCCATCAGCAGGGGACAGTGCAGCCTTTACCCACCGGGGAGAGGGCAGTGCTCCCTTTACCCACCAGCAGGGGGCAGTGCCAACTTTACCCACCATCAGGGGGCAGTGCTAGCTTTAACCACCAGCATGGGGCAGTGCTACCTAGGCACACCAGCAGGGGGCAGTACCAGCTTTAACCACCAGCAGGGGGCAGTGCCATCTTCTCTAAACTGTGTTCTTGTTCCTGACATCTCTGCGAGGTTTGGTTAGTGAAAAGCAACCACAAGCAGCTTGCAAGCACAACACAAGGCTACAATAACAAAGTGGAAAGCAATTTCCAGTAAGATAGGCCCAAAGGAGTATACCATTGATGGACAACCAAAAAAGCCACCGAAATAACTGCCCAAATAAAGCTTAGATCATGGAATATAGCCGGAATTAAAAATAAGCTTAAAAATAAAGAATAGCTAGACAGCATAAAATCACTTCATCTACTATGTCTTCAGGAGGCCTGGCATACTCAAGAGCCATATATTGATGGTTTCAGTAACTTTCTCAACCCCAGCTATACCATCAGTATCTGGGCGAGCAAAGGGAGGTTTGGCAATTTTCATCTCTACCACAGCGCCAATAGAACTTAGAAAGACGTATAAAGGCTCCCCTTACTTTCAACTGGTTTTCTTACTAATGGGGAAAAACCAACCCTTTATTGTGGTGAATTTTTATAATAACATTTTTAATGCTACTCGTTACAAGGTTGTGAAAGAGTTGGAGAGAGCAATGGCTAACTTTATAAAGGGGTGGACCCCTCATACATATGTATCTGGGTCGGGGAGTTTAATATCAGTAAATGTAGTTTCTCAGGAATGAGTGGCTGCGGATTCACTGATATAACAGGGATTAATTTACATAATTTCCCACAGGATAGTTATGGAGAAAAGCTAAACAAGCTCCTGTGTAAACATAGTCTTGAAGATTTTAGTATCAAGAGGGGAAGAGGGTGAAACATCAAATTCAACCTTCCAAGGTAGGGGAAATCCAACATGCATTGATCACATTATAGTGGCAACTACTGGCCTTAAATACTGTGGTCTACCAAATAGTGAATTCACTAGATTTAGTGATCACGTTTCACTGACCCTGCCCATAAATGTTAAAACAAACTGGCCTGGGGGCGTGGTCTAGCCGCGGTCGAAGATGGCCACCTGATCTGAGGGGGCTCCAGGCGGAGACGGCGGCTTTTACAAATGAATTGAGGCATTATATTAGCGGCTCTTACAACGCAGCATCTATGAGAATATTTTGAGCCAAACTCCCAAATCATCGGAGATGTTTTTCGGGAGCAACGTGTATGGTGCCATGAGAGGAATCGTCAGGCCTGGAGGTACGCTCGCAGCCGCGGCACCAAATTAGCAGGTGTTCCCGACTTCCACACCTAGCTACGTCTACTCGAGCCCCCAGCTTCTCTCTGACTTAAGAAGGCCTACAATTGGCTGACGCCGGTAATTCCGACCTCCCCATTGATTGGATGCATATAATTTTAAAACTACGGAAACAACGTTAAATTAAAAGTGGGTGAGTGTTACGACATTTATTGCCATAGCCCCGAGGTGTGAAGTGCTGTGCTGTGTTAACTACAACGAAGCTTCGTCTTCAACAATATGTTTGGTTTCCAAAATTCTGAACTGGCATATTTCAACTCTCTGGGTTCTTTAATTTAATATTTTGGCTCCATCTCTAAAAACGGCCTCATGTGTTAGTCTGGGACTATTTGAGAAGTAATTCTTCCTACGCAATGTAGTTACATCTATGCAAAGTGAATCAATGCCAGCTGTTAACTTGTGAATGACCATTGCGGCAGCAGTATAACTGGAGATTTATAGTTTGATGGAAATTTGATTTATTTACTCAATTAAATACAGACTTCCTCCATTTGCAACACTTGCTGTCATACAGAATATTCCTCGTCTTCGCAAACAAGCTCCGAGTGTTGATTTGATGTTCAGTGAGGAGAAAATTCTTAATGCGTAATATCAACAGCACCGCTCGAAGCGGGAGGATGCCACCTATTAATTTATGAGTGTCTATTATGATTCCCATATTGCTTGAAGTTCCATAATTTGACTGAAGGATGATTTGGTTGCTTAAATAAATACTGTCTTATCCTCATAGAGTGCGTTTATAGTAATTGAGATATATATGACGCCCTTGTTGCTGAGGAAAATATTTTGCACCCTTACTTTCATATTATCTCCTATCAAATACTTTACTCCTTGTCTTCAGTAGTTTACTACTTGAGGATATTGGCTTTGCTGACGTATCCCAAACCTTCCTCATACCGATTTCAAATAAATTATGTGGAGCACCGTGTAAAAAATATTTTAAAAAAGAAGTATCAACTATCAAGTTAAACTTCCATCATTGACTGGAAATATCTCTGTCAATTCTTAAATAAGGGTGTTTAAGCTGACATCATCAAAGCTGATACTTGTGGAGGAAGATGCATGTGAGTGCAATCCATCTCTATCACTTAATTGGTTCATTTAAGACTTTAACTTGTTGTCCCGGTTGTTGTTCTGTATCATCTTGAGAATAACAGTAGTCGAATGTCTACTGCCAAGCACGGAAGTAAAAGCTCTAAACAACCTCTATTCGCAGACGTACTCAAACAGTCGCGCAATATGTCTATGAAAAACACTGCATCTCCAACAAAAGGTTCATCTCAGATCAACTCAACCTCTGCACATGGGGAGACTATGGATCGTATATTGCAAGAGGTTCCTGCTATCAGCAGAAGGTTAGAAGGATTAGATACAAACATATCCACCTTAGTGACAGAAACTAAATCAATCCGTGCAGACATTGCGGGATTCCATATAAAAACAGATGCGCTTGATCATAGATTAACTGCTGTAGAAGAAAATCTACAATCAATACAAAGCAGAGATCAAGAATTGTTGTTTCTCCGTAGTAAATTGACCTACTTAGAAGATCGCAGCAGGAGAGATAATATTCGATTTTTTGATTTCAGAAAAATCAAAGGATCAAATGCCAGAGTATTTCTTTGTGACATCTTTCCGAATTTAGTTGGCTCTACTTTTGATCCTCCCCTGGAAATACAGCGTGCACACCGCATAGGTCCGCTGCGCAAAGAATCTTCAATGCGTCCACGGCCACTCATTGCCTGTTTTTTAAGGCATGAACAGACAAGACAATTACTAACATTAGCACGTTCCCATGGTTCGTTCACATATGTTGATCATGAAATCCGAATGGCAGCTGACCACAGTTGCGACAAATGGACATCAAGTATGGCCTCTTCGAACCTGCCTACTTCTGCGTTACCAAAGATGGTATTTCCAAGGATTTTTATAACCCTGAAGATCTTCGTCTTTTCATAGATCATTTGAAACCACAGGATATGGACACGCAGCACTCTACTTCTGAACCAACACCATCTACTCTCACTATGCAGATGCCAGGAAATGTACGAAGGAACATTAGTAACTCTCGACACCGAGGTAGGGATTTTGAGAGGTCTGCTCGAACCCATGAAGACAAGGCTTCAGCTCTTCATACTGTGCCTACCTTCACTCAGGAGCAACACAGAGACAAATCTCGATCCCCTATAAAATCTGCTTCAGATGGAGAATAAGATTGAGCTGGACTGATTTCTGGCATCGAGAAGAACGAAAGTGCCGTATCATGGGCCAGCTGAGTATTACTCATACTGATTTGTTTTCATTATTGTATTAGTTTTCATATGCCTTTGAATTATTTCCTGTATTTTAACAGTTATATATTAAATAGATATTTTTCGTACTAGGGAATTCCAACGTTTATACTGTTGCTATTGATTTATATGAAATAATATCATCAATAATAGTATGGATCCGAATGATTTTGATCATACACAAATACGCAATCTCTTTAACTCAGAGGCAAAAATATGATACAAAGATGCGTTGCAATGCTTTTTTATTGTTATTATCAATTGTCAATATTTTACACAAGTTAATTTATATGGTGTAGCTGTCCTTTTGTTTTGCTCTGTATCTATTCATTGCTGACCTGTTCTCTTGGTGGGGCCCCTCCTCATAGTGGTGCTCCAGCGTGCTTAGACCCGCGGTTAAAAGTTCAGGTTCCCTCATCCCCTCCCTTTCCACCCTTCCCCTTGCACCCTTTTCTTATTAAATCATACCACATTGTAATTTCTGATCTATAGTATGACTTTACCTCCACACATTAATCATATCTCTCTCTGGTTATCTTGTAAGATTAGATTGCTAGCGTTGCGGACCAGGGTTTCCCTTCCACTTTCCTTTCTTCCTCTATCTCTTTCTTCTCCTCCTTGGCTAGTTCTTATAGTATCAACCAATTCATACCAATCATTTCTGGCACATTTTAACGTACTTTGATATACCTATATTAATCACCTATTACTGACCACTCCCCTCTGTTCTCTCATGATGGTTTCCACCCACGCTCTTCGTGTTGTTTCATGGAACGTTCATGGATTAACACATTACATCAATAGGAAAAAATACTCTCCTATTTACAATCCAAACATGTTGATATAGCACTCCTCCAAGAAACCCATTTAAATGCAGCTGAATCTGACAAACTACGTAGAGGTTGGGTGGGAAAGGTGTTTTCATAGCAGTGTGCAAGGAGGAGATACCTCAGACGAGAGACCTTCTTGCAAATGCGGAGTAGCCATCCTTATTTGTAAGTCTCTACCGATGACAGTGTTAAAATCTTGGACAGATCCGGATGGTCGTTATGTTTTTATCAAATTATGAATTGGAGAATCTCATATTTGTATTGGCTCAGTTTATGCTCCGACCGAGCGAAAAAGTAATTCTTTTTACATTTGAATCGCCTTCTAACTGAAATAGGTGCTTCACAATTCCTTATCGGCGTAGACTGGAACTTGGTAAGAGATCCAGTTTTAGACAAAACAGGTCCATTAGACAGGTGCAATGTGGCAGACAGAGCCCTGATGAATGATATACTAGCAGATAATGGTTTGGTAGACCACTGGTGTCTTTCTCATCCAGCAGATGTAGAATATACCTTTATCTCTCCTACTCATGGCACTTCATCCCGTTTAGATTATTTTTGGTTTCCCAAAGTGTACAGTGGATTCAGAAATCTAATATTTTAGAGGCTGCACTTTCTGACCATTCCCCAGTCCTCCTTTCTCTAGAAATAGGACTCGCTAGGCCAGGACGTAAGCCCTGGCGCATGAATATTCAACGCTATAGAACCCCTAAGGGTAAAACCCTATTGCGTACCCACCTTCAGGATTATATTTCCATCAATTCAGGTTCCATCAAATCGGGCAGAACACTTTAGGCGGCAGCAAAAGCTACTTACGAGGGCAGCTAATGAGGGATGCAGCACTAACAAACAAAATGCTGCTCGGCAGAAAGAATTAGAGAAAGATGTAGCATCCTACCCGTTTGTACACAATCAAACAAACTCTTCAATACCGTAAATCATTGGAACAAGCTCGTATTGCTTTGAATAATCTTTTACTTCCAAAGCAGAATATGCCTGCA